>JAFIRS010001739.1:0-302019 GCA_018342105.1 Gonioctena quinquepunctata | reverse complement strand
CGTTTGACCAATCGAGTTGAAGTTCTTTCCTAGAATGCAATCACTGGTTTCTGACTATCATCTGTCAAACAGAAGTGTTACCATTCAAAAATGACAGAAACTATAGCGCACGTAAGTTGACTTGCAATATGAAATTTGCAAGCCATTGGGATACTGTATCCGGAACAGTCAAAATTATCTCTCCCACTGATATCTTGTAGTAAAATGCAATATCCATTTTGAATGAAATTTTTACTTTTCCAAGTTTCGACGACCACCAACCCGATGTTCAGAAAATAAGATATTTCGAGATTATTTCTTTTCAAATATACCGAGGTCAGTTTACAGCGAACATATGTCGTTTCTTCAAATGGTCACAGAAGAGACGCCAATCTAAATAATTTGAATGGGCCCTTTTACGGGCGTATTTACTGTCGAAGATGCAACAATTCTGAAATGATATTACTAAAACAGGTAATCGATACGGTGTAATAATGCAAAAGAGTTATTTTTTTATCACCGGCAGAAATGAATGAGAATTATTTGATGGTCATGGAATGCTATTTCATATATGCAAATGATAAGTTGTGAAAGATTTTTTCAGGAGAATAGTTATAGTACAGAAAATAATGTTAGAAATGAGTGATTAGATAAGCGAGGAGAAATGTTTTTTGCACACAATGTGGTTTTTTTGATCGCCCCCTCTGTAAGTATAAAATATTGTATTGATATATCTGTAGTTAGAAAAAATAATTGTTTTAGGCATATCACAGATAGGAAATACCAAAAATCACTGCGCTATTGTTTGTATACGGTTTCAAGCTTCATTACTCCATCCCATAAAAAAGCCTTACCAATCTTGTACCAGGAAACCGAATAATGTTTCACAGTTATTGGGAAAATAGGTAAACGAGATAGTAAGAATATTCATGAATTGATCGAAAAAGCCAGTCCGGTTCGAAATCTTAGACGATTCACACTTCTCACATTGAGTTATATTTTATTTAGTTATACAGGCCCTGCCAGCCTGATTTTGAAGTACTTGAAATTTATTATCTTTCAATTGAGTATTTATCCACTTCAGAATAAGTTCAATTGATCAGAATTCATTACTATTCAAGTACTAAGATAAGATAAGAGAAGAATTGTTGTAATTTTTCCTGTTGAAAATTCAAATATAACATGAATTCTGCTAATTTTATCCAGTTTCAAATGTGATTCGTGAAATATTATCATGAAATATTATTCGTGCTAGCAGATTTCATCGCATTTTTTTCTCATTTTCCCTTATTTTGCCTCTAGAAAATACAACTTGTGCAATTTGCGGCCTTATTATCAAAGATTGAAACACTCAAGCTTAGCTTCCGTGGTTTGATCAGATAATAATACGGCAAATCACACTCAGTAAAATTTCCAGGCAAAACGCTTTCTCAAAGATTTTCTCTGATGCCAACTTTCAAGGACACCTCAAACAAAATGAATAATTTCGAAAAACATATCTTTACATCAATTCTTGATTAGTTTAATTCAATACAATCCAATGAATTTAACCAAAGATATTTGAAACCAAGACAAGGTTTTTTTACATTTTCAATAATGATGGTTTCTATAAATAAAAAATAGTCAACACCCCAACTTTATAGTGATTATAGTCAATGTAATCATTATTAACTTCAGTTGGTGCAGGTACATCTCTTGACGAGTTTTCCAGCATCATCATGTCTATGTTATTTTGGGAATGAGTGTTTATAAAATTATAAATTCCAGTACTTCGATTTTTGGAAATGATTAAGAAATTGTTTTTCTATAAACATCTCCTAGTTACCTATGAGGATATACAGATTATTTAACCATTTCTCAATATTTAGGATTCGTCTCCATGAGTTAACGCGATCTATATAAAGAGTACTAAAAGTAGCATGATCCCGAAAAATTGTAGAGACGGCGAATAAAACATTGAGAATCCAACTGAAATATTTTCGTTATTTTGACATTTACAGATTCTCCGGAAGTGACGTCATCTCTGTTAATTTCAATGGGACACCCTATATTTTATAAAATTTTTGGATTCCTCTCATTTTAATTCATTTTTATTCATTTCCACGCTATTCATATGAAGAAAAATCATACGGAAGCCTAATTCTATCATATCATATTCATTGAATATCAGCGACAGTTCTCACTGAATTTAACATTATAATATTCTAAGAGTCTGTTCTGCAAAATATTACATACTGTTGAAAACTCACGTCGCTGGTGATATACCTATACTATATTGTTTCCTATAAATATGTAGCTGAGTGATTTTACACTTGTTTTGTGCAGAACGTAATTAACGTAGTTTTTTTTTTAGGATCCAACAAGTTTGATAATATCTTTTCTATACTATATTAAATAATTTTACAATTATAAATATGAATTGAGGTGAATTAATCAATTAGTTTTGAAAATGAAAAATAGTTGTCATTTATAAACGTCTTACATTGCAATGAAAACTTTTTGTAGTTGCTTATATTCCTAGGGTGATAAATTGTGAGTCTTTGAGGCTAGATGGCAAGCAAATCTTGCATGTGCATTTTTATCAGAGTTAGATACTTCAGCAATTTGTTTGTAATACTACGAGTCACAATATTATGGGAGATATTATTTTTTAAATGTTATTTTTCATGCATAAATGTTACCAATGTATGAAAGTACAGCGATCTTATGTTGCATATGCCTGATCCTGAATCAAATTCATGAATCATACTATATACCCAAAAGGAACCGTATTTGCATTATTCAAATGTTTCTAGAAAAAGTGACAAATGCAGCCTATCAAACAACGCCATTTTCATGTGATTTACAATTTTAAGTGATATGTAGTTACTTAATCATGAATATCGAAGGTTGAACGGATCACTCATAATAATCACATCCACTGAATGATTTACAGTCTGCGCAAAAAAAAATGGGTCACGAAAGTGAATGAGAAATATTTTAAATGTTAATTCTTTCGAATGGAAACCCCATTTTCTCTCCTCATGCTCCAATTCTATTATGCAAATGAGCCCCAGTTTTGTTTCACTTCCCTATACCGGAAACGAATAATTTCGAAGATATTCCAAAATGGTAGGTACTTAACTGCTTGAAATTTTGATTTTTCTAGTAAGTTGTGCATATCGACCCTTAAATGAAGTGAAGTTGTTTACTGTCAGATTCATCATCTGAAAAAGTGCAATATGGCAAATGTTGGGTATAATAATCAAGATTTCGTTAACTTATTAGTGATTTATGGCGAATGTAATGAAGTTTTCACAAGAACATGTGGTATCATCATAAATTATTTTTTTCTGTGACGGGAAAAAAGTTTCACATATCATCTCTGTTGACAGATAACAAAATATAACTTTTTATGAAAATACTTTCTTTCCCGGAAAAAAAGTGGGTACTTATTTCCGGGATATAAATACACATAGGTAAAGGTAGATATTTAATTTTAGAATATTTTATTATACAGAAGTTACATTCGCTCTATATCAAAAGTAAAATTATTGAATGTGCATTGCATGAATGACATGTTCATACACGTACACGTACGACTATTCGGTACAACAGTCGAATTTTCTTGTGTTGAAATTAAATTTTTTTCTGCCATGCACACTTCATCAGCTATTTCTGTCCTGTGTGCTACCGATTCATCAACATACCCTTCAGCGACCGTTGATGACTTCCAGCCGCCATGTTTCTTTAGTGTCATCAAGTCTCCCCCCGATGCATGAAACAGGCGGCGATACTTTGTTGCTGCTGGACGAAGGGCTATGTACATTCGGTAAAATTTAATATATTCTTCAGTAACTACAAATCTCCTGTTTACATCAATCTTTGATTGCTTAAGTTTCAGAATTAATAACGTTCCCGAATCTTCAATATCATCTTATGTTACCTGGCTGATTTAACAAATTCCTACAATCCCAAATACAACAACAACCTTGGCCATTAAATAAACTTCATCGGGAGCATTATTTAAAATATCACTGATTTGTATACTCGTAAAAATCGCAGCTTTCTTAGGCGTGTAACTTTTCCCATTTTGTTTCAAAAATGTAATTAGTTTGAAATGTTTTGAAATGTCTACATCATTATTGGATTGTGACATACTTTTAATCATTGAATGATTCGACCACACTGTTGATGGCTTTTGTTGTTGTGCCAGTTCCGAAAAAAGCCAATAACACCGTCTCCGAGAAAGAACTGCATGTCTTTTTCATCTTCCATTCCATAAATCTTGAATACGCGGTTTCGTAAATTTTCCGTGATTTAGCTGGAAAATTTCTTGTAACGCTAATTTCGCTACATCTACTTACTTCGTTGGAGTCAGAGAACATTCGGAATCAGACATTTTTTAACTTTATATTATTCAAAATAACTACCGAACAACCACTAAGTTTGCAATTTTTAAATCAAATCACAGAATTAAATTGACAGATATTTGATTACTTCGAAGGTTTCCTTAGCAACTCAGGTCTAATTGTCGCTATAAGTACAACAGCCTATCAGTTCGAAAATTCAAATTTCACGTCCATAATTTCTCAATATTAAATCGTCGTTTTTCTAGTGTGGTATATACGGGAAAAATATAAGATTCTAGCTCTCGGTTTTTTGTCTCTCTCCGCTTCGCGTCGGGAGACAACCTCGAGCTAAAATCTATTACTTTTTTCACTTGTATATTGAATAACGAATTTCTTTTTTCGAGGCAACTAATGTTTGAACACATTGCCTTCAACTTCCAAGCATTTTTTACATCTTCGTATGACGTCTCCTAAAATTTGAAAAATCTAATTATTAATTATATTTGAAAAATGACAACGTTGAAAATCGATTGAAGGTGTTAACTATGGAATCAGTTGATCGGGTGATTACGTCACAACATTTAGCAATAGCGCTAGAAAAAAGCCATTCGAATTTTGAAGACTTTAAATTTTTTTTTTTTAGATTTGGTAAATTAAAAAAAAAGATAAGAAAATACCAACAGAGTTTTCACAAGCTATAAAATCCATTGAAAATAGTTTGAGAATTTCGTGTCCCTGCCCATTGACATCCAACTCGACATCCAAAACATTCCAATATTCGAAAACAAAATTAATACCAACCTTATTGCAGAAAACTGATCACCGCTAGCCATCGGAACACTCACTTGCCATACTCTATCCTTCCGAATGATTCCCAAACCCTTCGAATCAAGCCCATTTCCATAGAAAAGAGAATCAATTCCCTGAGAGCAACATTTACCGCTCTCATCAATTAGTCTTCCACCTAATTGAGTTAGGAGACACAAATAATCATCTATTAAAGATGAGCTAGGACGAGATACGAGACTATGTCTATAAAGACAATTTTATGTCACCAGGGGATTCAACGAGAATTAATAATGTCAAAACAATATTTACCGCCTTCATTAAACAGTGTATCAACTAATTGACTGGGAAGCATGAAAACTTAAGCGAGGCAAGGCGAGAATCAAATGGCTCATCAAATTATATTATGCTACTATTAGCTATTTCGACGTCTTATCGAAACTACATTTCTCCCAGAAATACGGAAGTGATTAGCACGATAGGATTGATTGATGATCACCCCAGTACCCAATGTTCGAACTCGCTATTGAGTCGTTTTATTGCTTGTGGTATTTGGAAGTGCTTGATGTTCATCACCATCATTTCACATTTCTGTGCCAATTATACAGGGTTTTCCCGAAAATAATGCGTTCCTTGAGAGGACATTTAGGACACATCAATTAGACTGAAGATTTCGATAATTTGTTTCTCAAAGCCACACGTGTTTCCAATAATTGAACAACAAAAAGTGATGACTGCAACCCCGCACTCAATGATCATTCATCGCTTATTATATAATTATAATAATAATGTTTATTCACCAAGAAAAAATTGCAATATGTATATAATAGAGATGATAATGTAAATAAACAGGGGATATCACAGAAGCTTTGGTTCCAGTGACCTATCGCTTATACGTGATTTCATATTAAGTAGACATGAACATAAAAAATAAACATAAAATAATTTTTATATAATAAATATATATATATATATATATATATATATATATATAAATATATTATATAATATATATATATATATATATATATATATATATATATATATATATATATATATTATATATAATATATATTATATATATATATATATTTATAAAAAATTTTAATATAATGATATTTATACATTACATGAATACCTGCTATGATTGTTTTTACAATTTTCTGTATACTTTGGATCTCTGAAACCTTTGGCCATCTTATAGTCAACGCAGATGATCCAGGAGTTTAGCAGTCTTATATTATCATCATTATGTTTCCAACAATCCAATCAATTTGCACAACCTATAAAAGTACGCTAATTTTGAATCACAAGGAAATATGACACGGAAATGTCAAACTGTTTTCATTGGAAATCATGAAAATATTAAATTTGAGAACATGGAATTGCTAGATGTGAATTTTCAGCAGTTCTTTATAAATAATATCATGTGTAGATATATAATTTGTGAATAATAGTATAAGTATAAGTGGATAAAAAGGGCTTTAAAACACGCGCGATTTTTCGAGCACGACGGCGCAGCCGGAGTGCTCGAAATAGAGCAAGTGTTTTTAAGACCAGTTATCCACGAATACTTTACGCTATTTTTTTTTATTGGTGCACTTTGAAATCATATATACTGGTATTATTACTACAAAAAATAGAAATAAGAACTAATAATGCAAGAAGGTTGAATTCGTGATGTGACATCAGTATATCTTTCGTTGTCATGGAAATGAGAAAAACATTCATTTGCAATTTGTTACCAAAGATCAATATTTGTTGTCACCAGAGCTCAAAAATGAATTATTCTAGTATCGATTTTTTGAATAGTGAGGCAGAATCGCGGTTGATACCGCGAAAATCCAGTGATATATACAAAAAAGAATATGAAAAGTTCATCAAATGGATGGAGGAGCACATATAAATGAACGAATTGTGAGTAATATTTTATTTGACTGTCCTGTCAGATCAATAATCAAAAATTTGTCATTTAGACTTCACGTTTCTCGATTTGTTGATGTTGTCATGGTTACCTTTAAAAAACGCGCGTTTTTTAAAGTTCGATTTAAACACGCTGAGGCGTGCTTTAAATGGGTAAAAAGGGGCACCAATAAAAAAAAATATGTATCATAGGTTAAACTTAGAGAAGGTGTCTTTAAAAAGAGTGTAAAGAGTAAAAATTTGTACTGGAGAACAAAAAGTGATGGTTGCCAGGGAAAGAGGAAAATAGGGTAGGCATTTTTTAAGAGAAGCCGTGATGAAAAATTTAAAGAGAAAATCAACGGGAATGAACTGACAACAGAAGTATAGCTGCAATTGGACACCTAAAATCAAATCAAGAAACAACCAGGCACAGATTCGACCATAACGTAACCAGCAGCTCAACGTTAGCAAACACCACTTCCAGTACTCGCGTGAGTACACAAGCTGAACTAACAACTTCATCAACACAAACTAACTAAAGTGATAATATTCGGGTCAGACACTTTTTGGTTTATTCTTAATAACACCCATTCACAGTGGTGAACTTTCTTTCTTATTCATTATTATGATATCAATATAACCTCTAGATATTTATTTAACATTGTTCCTTGATTGCGCATGAGCAAGTTTATTTGATGTTGTTCAATTTGATTGGTTGAATAATATTTACTAATGATGAAGTTATCGCAGGGATCGGTATTTTAAGAATTGATTTGAATCAAAGAACTATGTTCTCGACTCATATATTATTTATCAATTGACCATATACTAGCTATATTTCCATGAAAACAGTACATTGACTTCAAGCAAAACAACTAGATGGCGCAACTGCAATCCTCCTGAGATAGAGACGATCATCTTTACATAGGCTTACCGACTGAGCTCGGGAAGGGTAATGAAAGAGAGGTAAATAGTGTATTGAAAAGAGGTAAGAGCATCATAGTCGAAGTTTATTGTTGTGATAGGAATTTGTTGAGCAGATAAATAAAAATTATAATATTAATAATTATATAAACAAATACAACACATCATAACAATATATGAATATAAATATATATATATATATATATATATATATATATATATATATATATATATATTGTTATGTTATGATATATCATTAAATAATTAAACTTATAATTAACATTATTATTATTAGTTAATTTCATTAGTATCGTTAATGCTATGTTATTTTACAATTTTCTTTATTTTTTTCACTACTATAGAACCTTATACTATGCTCAAGTCGATACATGTCTGTGAAGAGAACATTCCTGAAGTAGTTCTGGTATCAAAATTATATATCCAACAATACATCTAACAGAAATCCACGATTAAACCATATCAAAATTGAAATTTATGGAAAATATTGAATTGAAGCAACATTAAAGTATAGATAAGTTTTGAACATCCTGTATGACAATTCACATGAACAGAAAACCCACCAATGGGATTCGAAAGGGTTTGTGTGGAAAAGTATTGATATAGAATGAAATGTAAGGGCAGAAATTGAAAAAATATAATTTTATGTGAATCTGTAAGTAGTATGTAAGAGTTAGAATTAGATATCATTCATAAAATCATAAACATTAATTAAAATAGCAAATAATTCTGTAGGAAGTGATATAAACTCGGAAATCTGTGAAAAATAAAAATTTGGTGAGTGTTGCCATGGATCAGCAAAACAAGTTCTGAGAAGATTGAAAAAAGTTTGAGAAAGTGAAGCCACGTACTAAATTTGAAAAGAAGCTTCCACCCATAATATAAGAAAACCTGATATAAAATTGCCGAACGAGGAAGATTTCTTGGAAGGCTGATCGGAAGAAGCACATAGGAAATAAAAATTCCACCTACCTGGTCCACAAAATAAATCCTTGGGAGGAGTGCAGGTAAGCTGTCATTGACATCCCAGAAATACGTCCACAGGATTGAACACGTCAACTGAAACGCAGCTACAAGTTATTCAATAACTGAACTCACCTAAGTGCAACTTTTCACATAAAACCAAGAACATAAAATACCATACCCAAATAGACTGATAATACGTTCAAACTTTATTCATCAAATTTTCATTATCACAAACATCAAACTGCACTATTTTTTGTCATTGTTTTGCTAGTATAAGGTAGCTATCGCAGAGTAGGGTATATTTAAGATTTCATCTGAATAAAGTCAACTACTTTGATTATTCTCTGCAAACCTGTGTTTATTTTTCAATTTTTAACTTTACTTCTCTCCACTGAACATCTTTTATGATCGAATCTATAGTGCCATAGCCGGCAACACCGATTACAGGAACCTGCTACTGAAGAAGGAGTAATACATGTTCATAGGCGTACCTGACTGAGCTGGGATGAGATAAAAAAGGTTTTTAAAAAGAAAAAGGTAACATTACAGATAAAAATCTGTGAAATAAATTCATAAAATCAAACAAATTTTAAATCATATAAACAACACATCATTACAATTGGCGCCCAACGCGGTGCGAAAATATTTGTAAGCATAATACTAATAAATTGAATAAACTAACAAAAATCCTATCATAACAATATTTATATATATATATATATATATATCTAAATATGGAAGGAATTTAATGGACATAGCTCTCAGAGAAAAGTGTTTCGGGCTCTCGGCTCTCATCAGTACGGTGGAGAAGTGCAAGGATGAACAACACTTGGTAGAAAACGACAAATCAACGGAGTCAACAAACACTGTTGTTCATCCTTGCACTTCTCCACCGTATTGATGAGGGCCGAGAGCCCGAAACACGTGTCTACGGTTAACACTTTTCTCTGAGGGTTATGTCCATTGAATTCCTTCCATTTTGTTTTCAACAGTCCCCTCGATAGTCCTCTCTCTCATATATAATTAAATATATATATATATATATATATATATATATATATATATATATATATATATATATATATATATATATATACATATGTATATATATATATATATGTATATATATATATATATATTGTTATGTTATGAAAAACCAGTTAAATATTTTAAAAAGAAATAAACCACAAAAAAGAATAATTATTGATTAGTTATTAGTTCCAAGAGATTTTTTTTTGAATAACTTTTGAAGTTCTATTTATTTATAAGCCTTTGTATAATGTGGATAGATACAAAATGTCAAAGTACGATAAAACGATCAATTGTATACACTGTCAAAATTATCATAACCCATAATTGTTCAAAAGACAACTAAAAGTCTAAATTTTACAAAATTTGCAAGAATAAAAGGAAATCAACACATTTATAAACTTGAAACACACTGTACATGAAATTGTAGCTAACTAAAAGTAGTCAATGAGAGAACAGCAAACGTCTTTATGAAAGATGGCCAATCAGAGAATAGATGGTCAGGTGTAAAGTTAGAAATTGTGAGAGAATAGCAAGAGAGGGTATCATAAGCAATTATTATTAAAATTTGTAAATAGTAATAAGTATGGAAAAATAGCTCGATATATAAATTGAGTAAGATAAATATAAACAGTGAAAAGTGCCAATTTAGTGCGCGAATTCGAAAATTCAAATAGGAAAACAACAGGAAAAAGATGTATCTAAGCGACAGAAAAACAAAGCCTCGAGGAAGATGAGAAAATATTTCCGAGCAGATAGCACGCACAAATTTTATTAATAAGAAAATGGAATAATTCCATCATTCGGAAAACAAAAACAAATATTACCTTAATGATATAATATAACCACGAATCCTGATGCTGATTTCCACATCTATATCGTTCCTGATACTGGTTTTGCAGTCCTGACAGCGAATGAAGAGTGGAGACTTCCTGTTTTTATGGTATAGTTTGAACACCAACAGTTCCAACCAGGTATAAAAACTTCCATAGTGTATTTCCGGTCGAGAACTATTCCACAAATAACCAATTGCACATTCGAAGAACGCTAGTTCACTTTATTTTGAACAATAACAGAAAATTCTACATTCACGAAAAGTGAGGTTCTGTTCATCTATCCATGATCTGATTTATTATTTATCAGTGAATATTTGTTTGATTCACTCTAGTATAAGTTATTTTTCGTATGCCAGGTAATTTTAAGTCTTCCTGAATAAAGGAGATAATTGTATTTGGTTGTTTATTTTCTCACAATGATCAACTAACATAACAAAGATCATTCAATAAACTGAAGTTAGTCACCAGTGGCAGTGTATCTATTGCTTTGAACCGGCCACCTTTTGAGAAAAGAGCGTACCAGCTGTTGTCTAGCCGTGGCAAGGAAAATAATAATTGTTGGTAGCGTGACGAGAGAACAGTGACGTTCACTGGCAATTATTATTACAGGGGCAGAAATATCTATTTATATCATATCAATTTGGCTCTTAAAGAATAGCAAAAACTAATAGCTTCATTCATTATATAAAAAACAATTTATATTTTTCAATTATCAAACCATATCAAGTGGCGCCCAACGCGGTGCAAAATATATTATTAAAAAAAAAATATAAATTAAATATTTAAAATTATAATATTATATAAATATATATATATATATATATATATATATATATATATATATATTATATATATTTATATATATATATTATATATATAAATATTTATATATATATATATATATATATATATATATATATATATATACGTAGAAATATAGACACATCCAGACCTATACAATATTAACTAACTATCAACTAATATTAGAATGAGTAGAATAATAAAGTGAAATGGTAGACCATTGTTCGATTGAAGATTATAAGATAATCAACTGAACCATTATTCGAATGAAATTTGATGTAACAGTTATAATTTGATTTTTTGATTGACCAATTCGTGTAGTTTTCTCCTTCCATGAGCCAAAATCAAGTTTTTTGTTTTTCTCTTGAATAAATGGATGCTCTCTGTATTCTTGATTTCAATAGGCATCAAACTTTGAAATTTTGGTACGAAAAAATCACAGTGATATGGCCACATATGCTTTTGTCACAGCGAGATAAACTCAACGAGATGGTTAAATATTCGATATTATTTAAATGAAGTTTTAATTTTGAAGTGCACTAGCATGCGAGTCGTATTTATTTCACCACACCAGTTCATTCATGAATAATATTATCATACGGGGCTAGCATTTTTGTTTCACATAATTATTCTTTTCCCAATCGACGTGAATAGCCCAAAAACACAAAAACCTCTTTTATTAGTTGGACCAAATTGTTTATTACAGCAATTATATATCAAAAATTGCGTAACAGTCTCGCTCTTCTGAAAAGTGCTCAGTGTTTACTGCTCGCTAAGTCCAATTACTTTTTGAAAGTGCTAAGTAAGCGCGATCATTTCAGAAATGAAAGTGCTAAGTGCTTCAGACTCGGCTTTTTGAAACCAATTTTGTATTGAATAACTCTTCTTCGAAGTTTTCCTTTCACACAATTAAAGATATACTTTACTCAATGCTTTAATGAAAAACGAAAATGCAGGTTACAAGTGACAGAAATGGAATGGTCAAAATACATATCTCAGATAATTTATAACGATATACAAATAATGAAAGTTATTGTAGTTCTTTCGTTGATCTTCGGCTTGGAAGATCATTCACGGTGGAAGCTCGATCAGCGGAGATAAGCTTCGTTAGAAGCTTGATCTGCAATTTGTCTAGTCTAGACTCGGGAACGTAACTAAGAGTGCTTAGTGCTCGAGGCATTTTTTGTCAGTGCTCGGCACAGCTCTGGTGTGAGGTATTTTTCTTTTTCTTGATGATTGATATGTTTACACAGAAAAGTTGTCAAATATCAAATATTCCTGATTCTTCATCATTTATCATCAGGGAATCTGAGTGGTTTACTGTATATAGTTCTTGAAATCCATCTCTGTAATTCGTTCCAGTTTTCCAAGTGCGTGTCATTCACACCGACCCAGCCCACAATACCGTACGTCAAATGTGGTTGAACAAGTACATATTATAATATTGTGAGGTGTTCAATATCAAGGTAATATTCCAATTATTTGAATCTATATAATAAATCTCTTAGCTTATGAACAATTTTTTTCACTTCTAGGTTCCACTTGAAATGTCGGTCAATTACAATACCTGGATATTTGAACGAGTCAGCTTCAGGGATTTGTAAGTTTGGTTCAATTACACAGTTCAACGAAAAAATCATTTGTACAAACTTTTTGAACCAGTTTACCTGAAGTAAATGAAAATTGTGGCATCGCAGACAGATTTTTAAATTGAAGAAAAAACCATCTTCGAGCAGGAATCGAACCTGCGACCTTTGGATTTTTAGTCCATACTCTAACCATCTGAGCTATCGAGCCACATATTCCACTGCATTTCGAAGATATCGCTTTTCTCTAGAATTTGTTAGATCTTTTCTGTGTAGTTCTGATATATTGATGTTCAGGGCAGTGTATTTTTGATGAAATATTTATTTCACCCTCGTAGTCCGAAAAGACATCAGTTCGGCCTGCACGCGAAGGCAGGTCTTTAAGATATATCTATGACTTATCTGAGGTAAGAGAAATAAAAGGCAACTTAAAAAAAATATATATCTATAATAAAAAGAAAAAAATTGAACATAACAAGACAAATTCTTGATCAAAGAAGAAAATCCCAGAATATTTTAGTAGAAAGACATAAAAAAAACATTAACATTATCGAGATATCAGTTCCTGGAGCGCAGCATGATGTAAAGTATATTTCGAAAACAAATTTTATAACCATTTAGCAGAATGGAGTGGAAAGAGACAGGTACCCTGTATCGATTATTCTCATTTGCAAAAAGCGTACTAAGGTGAAATTTGAAATTAAAAAGAATTCCTCCCCAGAGATTATAAGTGGTTAGTTACATTAACATACAGCGTCAAATCGCTCACCCTTTGTGCTGAGCTGCTATTTCCTAACCAGAGCAGATAATCCATAAAATTCATCAGATCCCTGAATTCACGAATTGTTTTCCAATGCACGATCACCGTCACTATCTTTCGTTCCGTAGCGGGTTCTACGCTAAACACACGCGTGTACTAATTAACACCGGAACGATACTTATCCTTCGATCCAGGGCGTCGCGACGCAACCTCGCCTCAAACTTTCGACGCATTTTCGCCGTCCCCGTATTGCCCACTTGACCCTCCGATCTCGCGAACCCTGACCGACTCCCTTGCCCGCTTCCAAAAATAATAATAACTCCCTTTGGTTTTCAAAACGTTCAATTAGGCCCACGTCTCAATCCCAATTTTTCTCCTACAGCCCCGCCTTCAATGCAATGGCGCTTGTAGTTTTTTATTTCATTATCCCTTCAACGGCGATCGGTATAAATCCCACGCAAAAATTGATTATCTTAAAGTTTCCTCCTCAGCGTTTCTCAATCGGACGAGAAAAATGATATTTTTTCTGCCTTGGGTGGTCCTATTTATCGTTATGAATAACCCATTGATCGTGTTATCAAGTACCAGTCTAAACAATTCTTCAACGATTTTGTATCTGCAGGTGTCTGGGCAAAAGTATCTTATATCGTCGACCGAGATAATTATTGGAATATATTTCCAATATACGAAATTTCGAAAATATTTGCTGAACGAAATATATAATGAACTGAGATCGTTTGTACAGGGTACTACAAATTTTATATTAGTTGTTGTGGGAATGGATTATGAAGGTAAGGGATCTCATGTACTATCAGTGGCAATCAGATCAATTTGACCTTTTTCCTAACGTCGCCGTGGATTGACGGCTTCAGTCAAGGGTCAGGCGCTGATCTCCGACCACTGAACAAAGTTTGCCAAATTTACCTAAATCTTATATATTTTTGGGTGCTGAACCCGTATTTCGTATCAGTTTTTCATATCACCAACGATTATCTCGCACTAATACATCAATTATATATTTAACAAAATAAAGAAAATTTGTAATGAAAGTATCAAGTACAATATTTTTAAATAATCAAATGCAAATATTAGATGCATTTTTTTTGTATGACCTCTCCCTCTTTTCGGTGAAATTTCTTGCATAGGTTTTTCGCCAATTTGATGCACTTTGTTGTATTTTTACAAAGCCGGTAATGTTCCTTTGATGTATTCCAATTACAAAGTCACCACATACATAACAAAAAACATTAGGAGAGTTTTTATTACTACGATTTGCCATATTGAAAAGTGAGTGGAAAGTACAAAGGTTGAGCACTGCTTATATTAACTAGAAGAAAACAAACTCCTGGTAGTTTACTAGAACTACCAACCTAATAACATTCAATTTCATTGCTAACCTTATCACACTGAAATATATTGCCAACTCAATAATAATTTGATAATTAAAAATATTTTTTGTATCTATTTTGAAAAATGAATATTTTGTTTTTTCAATATGTTAAAATGTGATAAATCGTTGGGTGATACGACTTTTTTATTATTATTTTCCGAATCAACACACCAAATAACGCAGGAATTAGCTAAAATTATTAAAAAAGTTTTTTCATCGTTGGCCCGTGTTATCAAAGGACCCATACTTGGTGATCCACTGGAATATGAAGAAGAAGGAAGATATTTTTTTCGAAGTTGAGAGTTAATGTATTATATCTGACCCACTTCTCTATAACTCTAAAGTCGTCCTCCACTCCTGATTTCAAGGATTGCCATGAATTCGATTCATAGAATATAGCAGTTTCGTCTGCCAAGCTCGGAATTCTACCTCTCATTCCTACCGTAAGTAAACTGTTTATAAACAGAGTGAACAAGAGTGGACCCAGTACAGTTCCTTGTGGAATTCTGTTTGTTTCATATCTACAATCACTCAGTTCTCCAGCAATACTGACTCTCTGCTCACGATCTGCTGAAAAACTTTTTAATATTCTATAAATATTTCCTCTCAGCCTATAGTTGTCTAATTTGTTGACCAGTTTTATGTGGCACATGGTATCGAAAGCTTCAGAGAGGTCAACAGAGATGCATAAAAAGGTTAACTTTCATATAGTGAGTTAAAAATATAAGACGTCAACTGGTAAATAGCATCTTCCGTTGATTTTCCTTCTCTAAATCCATATTGATATTTAGATAAGTCGAATTTATTGAAAAAATTGAGGATTCTGATTTTAAAGAATTTTTTCCAATATTTTAGAGAAGTTTGGCAATACTGAGACTGGTTTATAATTTATCATTTCCAAGTAACTGCCATTTTAAAAAAATTGTTTTACGATTCCTACTTTCAGCGGCTTCGGAAAATAACTTTTTTCGAAACAACAGTTTATCAAATGGGTTGAGGGAGTACTATCTCTTCTGGTGTTTTTTAAGTTTCCGCGCGTGTAATATCGTGACCAGGAGCCTTTTTTGTTTTTAGTTTCATTATAATTTCGTGGACTTCTTTGGTGTTGGTGAGAAACAGATACATTGTGCCTAATCTTCCCTCGTTTTCTATATAGTTTTCAGGAACTCCCATTTTGACCCAGTGTACTATAATATTCATTGAAACAATTAGGGATA
Organism: Gonioctena quinquepunctata; assembly: GCA_018342105.1. Classification (NCBI taxonomy): domain Eukaryota; kingdom Metazoa; phylum Arthropoda; class Insecta; order Coleoptera; family Chrysomelidae; genus Gonioctena; species Gonioctena quinquepunctata. The sequence goes on along the minus strand of JAFIRS010001739.1, from coordinate 285,491 downwards.
TCCTTTCGGGATTGTAAAAATGTCCCGTCGGTTGACATAATTTCTTCAATTTTTGTTTCAGATTTGTATCGATTGCAGATGTCATTCACACATTTCCAGAGAGCATTGAATTAGTTCACATTGTTTTTGATTATATTTTGTGTAAATATAGAAATTTTTATAAGTTCATCTAATTAATTTTTGTAAGTATGGTACTGTGTTTTCAGATGTATGTTGTTTATATCTTTCGATAATGTTTTTACATAAGCTCTTTTTTATTCATCGATGTCATGAGTGCAAGAGTTATCAATTTTTTTCGTTTCCTATTTTCTTACCTTAGTTTGACATTTTTGTAAAAATACATATTATATAAGTTGACTTACTATAAAACCAAGCACACTTGTTACGAACTCCAGTTCGCCTAAACCCGAAAATTGTGGTTGGGGTATCATCCGATTCGGAATGGTATCTAGAATATTTTTGAAAAAATTCAAGCTGCGCCCATAAAAATTGCAGAAGTTATAATAAAGAACTTACTAATTTTTCGCGGATATTTCGAAAATTATTGAAGTTATTGAAAATTGAAAAAAGTCCTCAATGATCAGGAAATTTTCTTAAAAAATAGTATTGACTCCAGGATATTAAAATTTCAATTTTGGGGTGAAAATGCTCAAAACGTGAGATGTGGATATCGTGCGCTTGGTACTATATTATTGCATTTTTTTAATAGGGTCTTTTTCCAGATTAGCAATATCCTCAATAGTTTTCAGATACCCGAAAAAAAATTTTTTTTGATCAATTAATTTTTTTATAGTTTGTGCAATTGTTGATCGGCATGTGTACTTTTCTCGCTCAATTTGCTCAACATCATCCCGAATCGAATGAGCCCTCACTTTCATTCAAATCAAAACGATTTTTCTGTATTTAAAGGTATTGACTACATTATGTTAATACACAGTTATCTCCCTATTTATATATATATATATATATATATATATATATATATATATATATATATATATATATATATATATATATATATATATATATATATATATATATATATATATTAATATATATATATATATATATATATATATATATATATAGTATATAAATATATATACGTTGTCTGTCAGATGTCATGTCAACTACCTGTTCTTGACACTTCTTCCCACATGGGGAAATGACAGTCACCTATAAAAATTGTGATAATTCTTATTTTAATACTAAACTAGTTCTTTTAAACTGTATTATATCATCATTCATCTCTCATAATATGTCAACCATTTTATTTAAACACCTCTATAATCATTCTCAACAAAGATGTATGTCACATTCAACCTATATTTAAAAAAAAAAGACTTTAATTTTACACCTTTATAGTCTCCCTTATGATGGGAATAATCAATAGAATTTCCGAGAGCTTGGACAACCTTTGAAGAGTTCTTTTTTATTTGCTGCAAAACCCCACTATTTACTGGTTCCATATATATATATATATATATATATATATATATATATATATATATATATATATATATATATATATATATATATATATATATATATATACTAGCTGACCCGACAGACATGGTCCTGTCCAAATTTCTATGTTCCCTAAAATGTTTCTCCCGAAAACTATTTTTTTCTATGTTTTCCTTCATGTTGTTCCATCTAGATTATGCTTTTGACTCCTTTCGCTTCCTGTTGTCCCATTATCTCATTTTCCCGTTATCCCATTTTCCTGTTACCCCTTTTTTTCTTTATCCCGTTATCACGTTTTCCTGTTATCCCCTTATCCTGTCATCCCGTTATCCCGTTCTTTCGTTATCTCGTTATCTCGTTATTCCCGTTATCCCGTTATCCCGTTATCCCGTTTTCCTGTTATCCCATTTTTTCTCCATCCCGTTATCTTGTTTACCCTTATCCCTTTATCCTGTCATCCCGTTATCACGTTTTCCCGTTTTTTCGTTATCCCGTTATTCCCGTTATCCCGTTTTCCTGTTACCCCGTTTTTTTTTTCAATAAAAAAAATTAAAAATAGGGGTGGATCGTAGAAGGGTGAAAATTAAGAGTAATATTAATCATTTTATTCTAAGTCATGACAAAATAAAAATAAAAATCTTGCTAAAAAAATAGGGGTTGATCAGAGGAGGGTAAAAATTCAGGGTTGCGTGTATTTTTGAATGATGTATCACAAAAAAATTAAAACAAAAAATTCATTCTGAAAAAAAAAAAAAAAATAAGGGGTGGACCACTCTTAACATTCATGGGGATTATTTGTAAATCCAAACCATCCAGGGCGCCACCCAAACGCATTCAAGAAAATTCATTCAAATCGGTCCAGCCGTTTATGATACCGACTGCAGCGCCATCTGCTGGGCTGATTTGTGAATCTAAACCATCCAGGGCGCCACCCAAACGCATACAAAAAAAAAACATCCAAATCGGTCCAGCCGGTTAGGAGGAGTTCAGTGCCACACACGTACAATGGAATTATATATATAGAGATATATGAGTTCCATGGTGCTACTGGAGCTGTAATTATGGAAAACTCTAACAAATGATTTGATTATCACCTCTCCATCATATTTCATTTGGGAACATTTTCTAACTTGTCATAAAAAAGGGGTCCAAAGTGAAGTGACATTTCCTTTGCTGCACACCGGCTGGGGAAGAAAATGTACTCCCAGTTCATATACGTATTAGCATTGGCAATATCGAATTCATTTTGCGAATTGAAATGTAATCAACAATCAGTAACCCATATGTCAATTGAATCTGAATTAGTCTAGTTTGTTTGAAATATGACCCAGATTGGCAAATAATCCACATCGATAGATCAGAGAGATGTGTGCCGAATTTCAACTCATTCAGACATAAAATATGAGGGAACTCATTGAAAATAATGAGTTGCAACTCAATTAGTAACAGATGTTCAACGTTTGAATGTACGGTGTGATTAAAGTAATAATTGAAATAAGTCGAACAATGAAATATCTAATGAACAATCAATTATATCGTATTGACATGCAGTGCGGCTTTCTATACCCCCCACCCTCTTGTTAACTTTTGAACGGTTCGACGTAGATCAATGAAAAAAAAGGTGATGTATGATATCACCGATTCTACTTTTTGAAAAGAAAGACATTGTGATTACCCGATAGATGGCGTGGAAGGAGGGGGGGGGGGACATCAACTTCAAAATTTTAAATAGCATGGGGGGTCATGTGGCACATCGTTGCAAATAGAATTCAATTCTCTTTCCAAATTTTTTTTTTATACATTTCGTTGATATGCCCCCCCCCCCTTATTACTTTCGAACGGTTCGACGTAGAACAATGGAATAAAAGGTGTTGTATGATATCACCGATTCTACTTTTTGAAATAAAAAACATTGTGATTGCCCGATAGATAGCGCGTGGGCACATCAGCTTCAAAATTTTTAATAGCAGGGAGGTCATGTGGCACATCGTTGAAAATATAGTCCAATTCTCTTTCCAACCATCTTATTGTTTTTATCATTTCGTTGATTTGTTTTTTCACAATGTGCATTTGAAATGTCAAGCATGAATGCAGATCTCAATGGTAACCTTATCTCGATGACTTCTGAACGGTTTCATATGAAACAATGGGACAACAAATATTTCGAATGGTATTACTGATCCTACTTTTTGAGAGGAGAAACATTACAATTACTCGAGAGGGGGCGTTGGTTGTATAACAACCTGAAAATTTCGAAAGGCATAGAGGTCGAATTGCATAACGTTGAAAGGGTAATTCAATTATAGTTCCAACCATGGTTGTTCTACGGAATCAGAATTGCGATGAACAACTATAAAAAACAGCACTTATGCTTGACATCCCAAATGCACATTGTGAAAAAACAAATCAACGAAATGATAGAAACAATAAGATGGTTGGAAAGCAATCACAATGTCTTTTATTTCAAAAAGTAGAATCGGTGATATCATACAACACCTTTTTTTTCATTGTTCTACGTCAAACCGTTCCGAAAGTTATAAGGGGGGGTGGGGCATATCAACGAAATGTATAAAAAAAAATTGGCAAGAGAACTGAATTTTATTGGCAACGATGTGCCACATGACCCCCCGTGCTATCCAAAATTTTGAAGTTGTGCCCCCCGCGGCATCTTTCGGGCAATCACAATGTCCTTCATTTTAAAAAGTAGTATCGGTGATATCATACTACACTTTTTTTTTCATTGTTCTACGTTGAACCGTTCAAAAGTTAACAACCCAATTATACCCAATTATTCGAGAATGATCCAGTTTCAGGTGCTAGTTCAACCAGAAATTGTAACATTAAACTTCCTAAACTTGAACTTCCCATTTTCGATGGGGATATGAAAGAATGGCAAACTTTCATTGATATGTATGATTCGATGATACATACTAACGATTCTCTATCTAACATTGATAAATATAACTACTTAATATCTTCATTGAAGGGTAACCCGCTTTCAATTGTAAAATGTATCCCACTTGTGGACAAAACTATATTGTTGCCTACAATTCGTTGAAAAAAAGGTACGAAAATAAAAGATTAATAGCAGCATCCCACTGGCATTCGATTGAAAGCACAAAAAAAATAAATTCTTCAGAAAACCTCATGGCTTTGCGGCATCTTCTGGATACCTTTTCTGAAAACCTCGCGATACTTGAAAATTTAAGTTTTCCCGTGAAACAATGGGATTTTGTATTATTCAATATGCTGTTTGATCGTCTGGATACTGATGCTCAAAAGGGATTTGAACTCGAATGTTCCTCAAGTTTACAAGTGAACAATTACTATGTAACCTTGAAAGATTTTTTAGAAAAACAATGTAATGCGATGGATAACGTTGCTTTATCGAATCCAAACTCAATAAAAAAAATTGATAAGTCAAATTTCAAGACGACATCCCCTATTTTCAATAAGGTGATGAAATCGAAAGCCAGTGTTAGTTTTATTGTTAATTCTTCTTCAAACCCCAATACTTGTCAGTTGTGTAACAAAGATCACCACATTTATAATTGCCCAACATTCTTATCAAGTTCTCCAAAGGAAAGGTACAATCTGGTAAGGAGTAGAAGGTGGTGTACAAATTGTTTGGGAACTAAACATACTGTCTCTCATTGTACCTCTAATTCTCTGTGCCGAAAATGTTCACTTTCTCATCATACTTACTTACATTTCGATTTTAAAAACTCTCAAAGGACCCCTGTCGATGATATGAACTCTGATTCTAACAACCCGGTCCATGCAATTCCAAATAATCCGTACCCCAAACCCAAACTGTCTCTCAGGTGAATTTATTTTCGAACATTAAAAGTACAGTTTTACTCTCAACTGCCATGATTGAAGTGTTAGATTCTCGTGGAAAATACCAACCTGTTCGCGTTCTTTTAGATAGTGCAAGTCAGTGCTCCTTCATTGCGAAAAAATGTTGCGATAAACTAGGGCTCACTTGTATGGAAATGTCTATTGATATTAAGGGTGTTGGACAAATACATTCTTATGCAAATCAAGGGGTTTCGTGTACCATTAAACCTAGGGGTGAAATTCAACCTATTTTACCTGTAGATCTTGTAGTGCTTCCTCAAATCTGCTCGAATATGCCTTGTACAAATATATCAATTGACAAATTCAGTAATTTTGCGAATCTTAAACTTGCTGACCCAAATTTTAATATTTCACGCCCCGTGGAGATGTTGTTGGGAGCAGATGTTTTCGCACACATTATTAAGGGTGGGAGCCCGCAAATTTCAATAAATGAACCTGTAGCCCTCGACACGATATTTGGGTGGATAATTATGGGAAAGGTCAATTTTCCATCGGCAGAGGTCAACACATTCTTTACTAGTTGCGATAGTAATTTAGAAAACTTAGTTAAACGATTATGGGAACTTGAACAATTTCCGTCAGCTGCCGTATCGTCACCTGATGATATCTTAGCTGAAACAATATATAACCAAACCTTATCGCGAACCGATTCTGGCAGATATATAGTTGCTCTCCCGTTTCGGTATTCTGAACCAATTTTCGAAGATTCTCGAGATATTGCTTTGAAACGTTTTCAATCTCTGGAGCGCCGTCTTCTGAAATCTCCTGAACTTTATGCCCAATATTCTGAATTCATGGAAGATTACATCTCTTCTAATCACATGGAATTGATTTCTGGAAATGCAATGTGTTCTCGCTCTTATTATATTCCCCACCATTGCGTCTTGAAACCAGAAAGTTCCACTACTAAATTGAGGGTGGTGTTTGACGCCTCTTCAAAATGTTCAAATGGTTTGTCCTTGAATGACACTCTCTTACGAGGGCCCAAATTGCAGCCCGACCTAGTTAATATTCTCCTGAGATTTCGCCTTCACCCTATTTGTTTTACAAGTGATATAAAACAAATGTATCGACAAATTCTTGTCACAATTCTCCTGAGATTTCGACTCAAAACAGTGAGGTATGGTCTGACTCCTTCTCCTTACCTCGCAATAAATACGATTCGACAATTAGCAAAGGAATATAGGTATGAAAGTCCGCCCGTTGCTGGAATTCTGGAGAATGATATATTTGTTGACGATGTTGTATCAGGAAGTCATTCGCTACCAGAGGCACTCAAACTTCAAACAGATCTGATTCGAATTCTCGATAGGGGTGGTTTTGAATTACGCAAGTGGGCGAGCAACAGTCCCGAATTGCTCTCTCATTTACCAGCTTCCTCTTTACAGTTACAACCCCTAGGGCTTGATTTAGAACCTGATTCGGTCATAAAAATTTTAGGTCTTCAATGGAACCCAGTTTCTGATTCATTTACATACGAAGTTAAACCCCTCAATAAACCCTGTACGAAAAGATCTATATTGTCCGAATTAGCAAGAATTTACGATCCGTTAGGATTTCTTAGTCCTGTTGTGCTTTTCATAAAGAATCTCATTCAGATTTTATGGACTATTGGTATAGATTGGGATAGTGCTCCCCCTGAAGGCATAGTTAAACTTTGGTCTCAGCTTAAATCTGAATTTGGTGTTCTGTCTTCAATCCAAGTTCCCCGCCTTATTATGTCATATTGTTTTTCATCTTGCCAATTGCATGGGTTTGCCGATGCAAGTCAGAAGGGCTATGCGGCTGTGCACAGCGATCATCATATTACTACACACCTCATATGTGCCAAGTCTAGAGTATCACCTACAAAGAGAATATCTATACCTCGTCTCGAGCTGTGTGGTGCCTTGTTGTTATCTGATTTGATTTGTTACGCTCAAAGGGTTTTCAAAGAAAAACTCGAATTTTCTCAAGTTTTTGCCTATACCGATTCCACCACAGCTCTAGCATGGATACAAAGTAGTGCTCATAAATGGACATGTTTTGTCTCCAATCGTGTCACTAAAATTCAAGACAATGTCCCTCCGATCCATTGGCACCATGTGTCTTCGGAAGATAACCCGGCGGATCCAGCATCCAGGGGTTTGCTTCCATCGGAACTTCTCACTAATTCCTTGTGGTGGGCGGGGCCATCTTGGCTAAGAGAGCCCGAGGACGGTTGGCCCCCGGCCATTCTCCAGAGTTCACACTTCTTTGATACCAAAGAAGAAACACAAAAAAATGTTTGCATTGCCATGGTGCAGACAGAACCCCTTCAAAAGTTATTAGAAAATTTCTCATCTTTAACCAAAATCAAACGAATTCTATCGTACGTTTTACGTTTTATTCATAATATTCGATTTCCCAATAATCATAAAAATGGTGCTCTCACTATTGCTGATTTTGAGCTAGCTGAGTTGTATTTGTTAAGGTTTGCTCAGATTGATTCCTTCTCTCATGAACTTGCCCTCATTCGAAAAGAGAAACCCCTTCCCAAATGTCTCGCAAAACTAACACCCTTTGTTGATGAAAAAGGTGTATTGAGAGTTGGGGGGCGCTTAGTCTTTTCAAAATTGTCTTTTCAACAAAAACATCCAGCTCTCCTCGCTAGCAATCATAAGTTTACTGAATTAGTTATTCAGCACACACATAATAAATATCTACATCCAGGATATCAAACATTGCATCACTTACTTATTCAGAGATACTGGATATTAAGTCCCAAACGAACCATTCGTAGAATTCTGTCGAAGTGTTTTAGATGTTTTCGTGTCAACCCGTCCGCTCCACAGCCTATCATGGGTAATATTCCTCACTATAGGATTTCTCAAATAAAACCATTTTCCAAGGCTGGAGTAGACTATGGTGGTCCATTTTCCATTACGTTGGGACGAACTCGTGGTACCAAAGTACACAAGGCCTATATATGCCTTTTTGTATGCATGGCAACCAAGGCTATTCACTTAGAGTTGGCGTCCGACCTTTCGAGTGATGCCTTCCTTGGAGCGTTGCGGCGCTTCGTTTCTCGTCGTGGTTCCTGTAGTCATATATATAGTGATCAGGGAACGAATTTTTGTGGTGCTGCCAGACAAATATCTGACCTGATGGAAACCGCTGTTGAGACTGAAGGTATCCAGTTCCACAGAATCCCTCCGCTTTCCCCTAATTTTGGAGGTTTATGGGAGGCGGGAATAAAATCGGTTAAGGGGCACCTCATTCGTGTGGTTGGAGAACAACTTCTCACGTATGAGGAGTTTTATACAGTTTTGACACAAATCGAAGCAATTTTGAACTCAAGGCCATTAGGACCCATTAGCTCTGATCCGAATGACGTTTCAGCACTAACTCCCGGTCATTTTCTGACCCTAGCCCCTCTAAACTCCTTGCCAGATGAGGACCTTACTGATATCAAAATGGGACGTTTAGGACGATGGCAGATCTTTCAGAAAATTCAACAATCATTCTGGTTGAAATGGCACAGGGAATACCTCCATACTCTCCTTCAACGATCAAAATGGACAGATCCATCTGTTCCTATTAGAACCGGTGATTTGGTTCTTCTCAAAGATTACCTTTCACCCCCATTGAAGTGGCATTTAGCTCGAGTAGTCGAGGAACACGGTGGTATAGATGGTATTACACGAGTTGTTACTGTCAAAACTGCTAAAGGGACACTCAAGCGTCCTGTTACGAAGGTATGTCCCTTACCTTCTATAGAACATTAGAATTTTGTTAGACTATAAGCATCTCTTGGCTTATTTTTTGGGTAAACTTTCTCGCGTAATTTTAGGTGAGCGGTTATGTTGCGTCTTGACGCATTTGTTTTTTGTTATTATAATTATAATTAATTTTGCCAAGGGATTTTATATGTATATTGTATATTTCAAATGGGAATTTTTCATTTGCATTATTCAACTCTTTCGACCTTATTTTGCGCGTGAGGTATCACACAGACTGATATAGTCACTTGTGGGAGTGGGAAAATGTAAATAGCATTCATTCGAATATTTTGAGTCAGGTTTCTGGTCAAGACAATGCTGATTTAACCTCTCACAATCAAATACTGAAAGACTCGATGGGGATTATTATCATATTCAGGCAATTTATACCCCACCTTCTACTCCTTACCAGATTGTACCTTTCGGTTATGTTGCGTCTTGAAGCATTTGTTTTTTTTTTGTTATTATAATTATAATTAATTTTGCCAAGGGATTTTATATGTATATTGTATATTTCAAATGGGAATTTTTCATTTGCATGATTCAACTCTTTCGACCTTATTTTGCGCGTGAGGTATCACACAGACTGATATAGTCACTTGTGGGAGTGCGAAAACATCTGCTCCCAACAACATCTCCACGGGGCGTGGAGATGTTGTTGAGTTCCTAGATCTTATGGAAAGAACATAGCATTTTAGTTTTTTCTCGAGTTTGTGTTTTCTCATTGATATAACGCTTATTACTCAAGATATTCCTCATCCTTAGAATTAGTGTAAATGTGATTAGCGGCGGTACCGCCAGGAAGACTAGACGAAGTATCTATTGGCTGAAGATCAGATTCCCCGACGGAGGCACATGGGTGAGTGACACTTTGATCAGTTCTGTGTGTTTGCGAATTTACCACAAATTAATATTTATACAGTCCACTGAACGAACATTTTTTGATATCAAAGAAGTGTGAACTCTGGAGAATGGCCGGGGGCCAACCGTCCTCGGGCTCTCTTAGCCAAGATGGCCCCGCCCACCACAAGGAATTAGTGAGAAGTTCCGATGGAAGCAAACCCCTGGATGCTGGATCCGCCGGGTTATCTTCCGAAGACACATGGTGCCAATGGATCGGAGAGACATTGTCTTGAATTTTAGTGACACGATTGGAGACAAAACATGTCCATTTATGAGGACTACTTTGTATCCATGCTAGAGCTGTGGTGGAATCGGTATAGGCAAAAACTTGAGAAAATTCGAGTTTTTCTTTGAAAACCCTTTGAGCGTAACAAATCAAATCAGATAACAACAAGGCACCACACAGCTCGAGACGAGGTATAGATATTCTCTTTGTAGGTGATACTCTAGACTTGGCACATATGAGGTGTGTAGTAATATGATGATCGCTGTGCACAATCCTGATGTAAATCACAGCCGCATAGCCCTTCTGACTTGCATCGGCAAACCCATGCAATTGGCAAGATGAAAAACAATATGACATAATAAGGCGGGGAACTTGGATTGAAGACAGAACACCAAATTCAGATTTAAGCTGAGACCAAAGTTTAACTATGCCTTCAGGGGAGCACTATCCCAATCTATACCAATAGTCCATAAAATCTGGATGAGATTCTTTATGAAAAGCACAACAGGACTAAGAAATCCTAACGGATCGTAAATTCTTGCTAATTCGGACAATATAGATCTTTTCGTACAGGGTTTATTGAGGGGTTTAACTTCGTATGAAAATGAATCAGAAACTGGGTTCCATTGAAGACCTAAAATTTTTATGACCGAATCAGGTTCTAAATCAAGCCCTAGGGGTTGTAACTGTAAAGAGGAAGCTGGTAAATGAGAGAGCAATTCGGGACTGTTGCTCGCCCACTTGCGTAATTCAAAACCACCCCTATCGAGAATTCGAATCAGATCTGTTTGAAGTTTGAGTGCCTCTGGTAGCGAATGACTTCCTGATACAACATCGTCAACAAATATATCATTCTCCAGAATTCCAGCAACGGGCGGACTTTCATACCTATATTCCTTTGCTAATTGTCGAATCGTATTTATTGCGAGGTAAGGAGAAGGAGTCAGACCATACGTCACTGTTTTGAGTCGATAATCTTGAATAGGTTCCGAAGGAGAAAACCTCCATAGAATTCTTTGATAGTCCTGGTGATTCTTAGTGACAAGAATTTGTCGATACATTTGTTTTATATCACTTGTAAAACAAATAGGGTGAAGGCGAAATCTCAAGAGAGTGTCATTCAAGGACAAACCATTTGAACATTTTGAAGAGGCGTCAAACACCACCCTCAATTTAGTAGTGGAACTTTCTGGTTTCAAGACGCAATGGTGGGGAATATAATAAGAGCGAGAACACATTGCATTTCCAGAAATCAATTCCATGTGATTAGAAGAGATGTAATCTTCCATGAATTCAGAATATTGGGCATAAAGTTCAGGAGATTTCAGAAGACGGCGCTCCAGAGATTGAAAACGTTTCAAAGCAATATCTCGAGAATCTTCGAAAATTGGTTCAGAATACCGAAACGGGAGAGCAACTATATATCTGCCAGAATCGGTTCGCGATAAGGTTTGGTTATATATTGTTTCAGCTAAGATATCATCAGGTGACGATACGGCAGCTGACGGAAATTGTTCAAGTTCCCATAATCGTTTAACTAAGTTTTCTGAATTACTATCGCAACTAGTAAAGAATGTGTTGACCTCTGCCGATGGACTGTATAAATATTAATTTGTGGTAAATTCGCAAACACACAGAACTGATCAAAGTGTCACTCACCCATGTGCCTCCGTCGGGGAATCTGATCTTCAGCCAATAGATACTTCGTCTAGTCTTCCTGGCGGTACCGCCGCTAATCACATTTACACTAATTCTAAGGATGAGGAATATCTTGAGTAATAAGCGTTATATCAATGAGAAAACACAAACTCGAGAAAAAACTAAAATGCTATGTTCTTTCCATAAGATCTAGGAACTCAATGTCTATCTTCACATTTCTCCTCTTCCGTCTCATTTTCCCACTCCCACAAGTGACTATATCAGTCTGTGTGATACCTCACGCGCAAAATAAGGTCGAAAGAGTTGAATCATGCAAATGAAAAATTCTCATTTGAAATATACAATATACATATAAAATCCCTTGGCAAAATTAATTATAATTATAATAACAAAAAAAAACAAATGCGTCAAGACGCAACAGGGAGTACTATAAAAAGTCGCACTGAATATTGATATAACGTAAACGCCGTTTGACTACATTATCCAAAACGCCATCAATGAAGTTTCTCCATAACCTAATAAAACTTCGAACGCTTCATGGCTATTCTGTCGTTGGAAAGTTACCTAAAGCCACATTAAAATTGCAAATAGGTTTTTGTCTTTTCTTTCTATTCGCGGTTAACTTCGTTGAATCTAATACCAACAAAATATTAACATTTTGATCCTTGCGCTGGAAATCATAATGCTGGCAGTATTTCAATTTCCGACGTTCTATGGCAGTTGTCGAAGTATGAAAATATTTCTCGTGGTTCGTATTCAACATAATTTTTTATCAAGTTATCATGAATTCACACAATATATGAACGATTACGGATATATTTGATTCACTCATACTCCAATAGTTCACCTACCTGTGCCTCAGTTGTTGAAAAAGTTTGTTCTTGAAAATGGTTAGTGTTTCTGAATTTGTTGCTAAGAAATGGATTAGTAAAAGTGCGCTTTCTAAAAATAAGAAAATTGTTATTCTCAATCTGTGCAACGCTGTTCGCGACCAAAACTAAACATTCCGAGTTACAAACATAGTTGAAATGTGTTCGAATATGACTGGAGTCGGACAGTCAACAATATGTATACCGACTTGTGCACGAGGATAAACGCGGCCGCATCAGGTTACCAAAGAGAAGTATAGGAAGAAAAGAAACTGTGATAAATTAGAAGAATCATACACTCGTTTTACTTGGAAAAAGAAATACCTACCTTGAACAAAATAATATCTGAAATGAAAAACACCCATTCGTAGGAAGAAAGTGTGGTAAACTATGAAGGAAATACATTTTCGTTATGAACAAATTCGAAACAGAAAATCACCTTTAATAGAGAAAAACGAAATCATCTGCTGGAGATGACGATATTTGAGGGCAGTTAGACAGTTTCGAAGGGAAAACAGGGATATCTAATACATAGACGAAACTTGGTTGAATGAAGAATATACCGTTGGTAGAATATGGCAGGATAAAAATATGAAATGCGCGAGGCAAGCTTTATTGAACGATGATCCACTGGAATAAAAGCACTCTCGAAAAAAGGAGGAACATTTATAATAACTCACATTGGTAGCGGAAATGGATTTCTTGATGGTGGCTTACTAGCATTTAAATCAAAACGGACTGAATACTAGGATCAAGACATGCACGCTGATGTTTTTGAAGAGCACTTCCAGCAAATGCTAGCACTTATGCCTTCTGGGCCTGTTAAAGTAATTGATAATGCCAGCTACCACTCAAGAAAATCCGAAAAAAAACCAACGTCTTCTTGGAAAAAAATGACATCATTCATTGGCTTACTTTAAATAAGAAGCCATTTCACAGAAATATGCTAAAAAAGGAGCTGCTGGAGATTGAAAAGTTGAATAAACGAAATTTGTTGTCGACGAAATCGCTTCAAAACGGAATATAACGGTACTTCGTCTTCCACCATATCACTGTTAATTAAACCCCATATAATTGGTGTGGGCGCAAGTAAAAGGGTTTGTAGCAAGGCATAACACCACTTTTGAAATGAGAGCAAGAGGGAATAAAAACTGTGGATTGCAAAAAATGGAGTAAGTGCGTCGAACATGTGATTGGAATAGGAGAAAAAATGTGGGGAGCTGGTTTGTTGAAAGAGAGTTGAAAGAAGGTGGTCGATCAGTGAGTGCTCCATATGTTCATCATTTATACCCGCTTCGACCAACGTAAAAATCTCGCATTTTTTCCAAATGTACCTGATCCTGTAACGTATCCTTTCTACGGAGGGGTGAGATCCATTCACTCTCATCTGGTCGTTATTCGTTGTCGTAAAAATACCATCCATTCTTCGGAAAACTACCTACATTGAGAGAAAGAAATAATCAGCCATCAGGTGCTTCTGAAAAACTCCACCAGATATAAGAAACTCAATTGAAATTTCTTTCACGGTAGTCTGGGTGCTTTCACAACTTCTGCGACTCATAATGCCGTACTCACCACCTGTTTTTCAGGACATTTCTTTGGCTGGCATTCTTGATTTTCTCAAGAGGCTTGATGATAAATTAGACAAATCTCAGGAAACTCTCGCAGAGAACAGAGTGGAACTGCAAAGCGTTAGCACCAGAGTGTCCTCACTCGAAGAAGAAAATTAGGAGCTGAAAAAGGAGATCCAGAATCTGGATCGCAAACAACGTCGGAATAATAAATTCGTCTTTGGGATCGAAACGGAAGACAAATTAGAATCTCTAACAGACACAAACAATATATATTTCTTTGAAAACAAGAATAATGAGGGAATCATCAAAACCGAACTACTTTCCTATTGAAAAAAATTTAAATACAAAAAAAATTATACAAGCTCAAGAACAAGAATAGCTTTGTTGTGGCCGACCTCACTCTCGGAGTCCTGAGGAGCCATTTAAACACAGCTAGAAACCACGACATTAAAGCCAGCATCAGAAATAACAAACTCATAAAAAATAACGCCTATTCACTTGCGGATCTCGAAGCCAACCCTGACGTCCTAAGAAAAAGGACGCCGAAGGTAAGGAGGGCAGAAAAAAAGTTTGCTTCTTCGGAAGAATCCATCGCCAAAAGGGCTCTAAGACCCAGAGCTCCTAACAACTATCAGTTACCGTAAACCCAATTAGCCTACCTATATATATAGATATATATATATATATATAGATATATATAAATAGAGGAATATCGAGGGGACTGTTAAATTAAATTCCTTCCATTTTATATATATATATATATATATATATATATATATATATATATATAATACAAATATATAATACATTTGTTTTGTACAACTTTCAGTTTTTTTCTACTGTATGTTCTCCATAGAACCGAGTTCATATCATAATTCATTTTATTTTTATTTTTAACCCTATCACTTGTACTATCGTTTACTCATCAGAATCCTCTGTTCTTGAAGTTTTTAAATACTACTTGTTTCTTTTCTTTTTTTTTATTCCTTTACATTTACACATTTGAATGTGAGATCAATATTCATTGAGTTAGACCTACGCTCACAATACATCTCAAAAGAAGATATCGATATCCCTATTCGGCATCACATAGACGTAGCTCTCCGCTGACATTTGTTCTAGCGCGGTCAGAATCGACACGTATAACCCTACTATGCGCCGATAGTAAAGGCGAGGTGGCGGTGTTGCTTTCCATGTCAGTAGCCAATATAAGCACCGAACTCACTTTTCTTAAATAAGTTCTCATCTGGAGCAATTATGGATCTCGATAACATATCGTGGGAAAACCTTCACCTTTGGAGTTCTATACCGCCCTCCGTCGGGCGATATGAATCAATGTGTTGCTGAATTAAAAGAGAGTGTTGCCAATAAGCTTTCTTCAAGCGATTTTTTTCTAGCTGCTGGAGACATAAATATAAATCTGCTCGCAAACGACCGGCGTTGCCACATCTTAGTGGAATTCTTCAATTTTTTCTACTTCAGCCAGTTGGTCCAAAATCCTACTCGCATTACGAACCACTCTCAGACTCCATTATATATTATATTTGTTTCTGACTTAGAAAGAGTATATCAATATTGACTTATTTCAATATCGACTTATTTCAAAAACCTAAAAAAATCAAACTGATCTCTTTCCGTGATTTCTATAAATTTGAAAATGATCCCTTCCAATCTGACATACGCCAAATTAACTGGTACCACATTCATTTAATTCATGATGAAGATGATATGGCCGTATTTATGGAAACCAACATCTTGAGCCTTTTTGAAAACATGCTCCATGTGTCACTAAAAGGGTGAATAAACCACACGCCCCTGGTTGACTCATAATATCAAGGAGATAATCTCACTTAGAGACAAGGCCTTGATGGAATATACAAAAATATTATCTCTCACTGACTGGCGAAGCTACAGGGAACTCAGGAATTACACAACAGGAGCAATTCGCCGAAGAAGAAAGCTCATCTTGACTTCATTTTTATGCAGAAAAATTCCAGAACTACTTGGAACACTTTAGGATCTCTTAATATCTTGGGAAAAAAAAAGCACCCCAGAAATTCCAAGCAACTTGGAGGGTGTTAACCGCATCATCAAACATTTCAACTCCGTTTCTCAACCTTACCGTATTGACTATAATGTCTCACTAATTGACCGTTACCATAATTGCGAGAATACGATAAAAAAATTCAGTTCACCACTATCTCTACTCAAATGGTACAAAACTGTCTTCAACGCATTAAAAGCAATGCTATTGGCTCCGATTACATCTCCCTCCGAATGATCCGCCTTATCGATTCTTCCTTACGTAATTCATTTTCTTGTCAATACTATTTTGAGTACAGGGCACTTCCCCAATTCCTGGAATTCCCACTAATACTTTGAGCGAAGTGTACTTCACCCTCAAACTACCCCGAACTTAGACCTATCATTATTCTACATTATCTTTCAAAAGTGGTTGAAATGATTTCGTGAACGAACGTGATATCATTACCCCAGTGCAATCTGGATTTAGAAGTCAACACAGCACCACAGCCTTATTGTCTATCACGGACGATCTCTTTAGGGCTACAGATAACGGTTACATAACTTGCTTGATACTTTTGGACTATAGTAAGACTTTCGAAACTCTTGACCACGATATAATGTATGATAAACTGCTTTTTTGAGCTTTTCTGATGAAGTAGTGCTCCTGATAAGGAATTATCTATCAGATCAAATACAGGAAGTCGTTATCGAAGGAATCGAGTTGGAGGCCGTATCTCTGTCCAAATGTGTTCCGCAAGGCTCAATACTCGGACCCTTACTTTCCAGTTCATATACCTGCGACTGTTACCAATACGTTCAGGAATGCAAAATACATCACTACGCAGACGACACCCAGATTCACTTTCCCTTTCAATTTCAGAATTTTGACACTGCTCAGCTACTCATGAATCGAGACGTCTCAAACACCACCCATAATTTATTGAATAATCGTTAACCGGATGGATTATCTTGCAAAAAACTCAAAACTTTCCGACATAAATAGGTTTTCTACACGCAATAGATCAATTTTAGTCATCCCCAAGCATGAATCATCTATCTTTACTCGCAGTTTTTTTTTATTTTGCTCTAAAATACTACAATATGCTACCCGGTGAATTTGGGTGCCATACAACTAATAATTTCAAAAGAAGGCTGAGACTGCATATCCATGATTATTATTTTTTCCACACCATGACCATAGCTTACCATCGGAGATTAAGCAGCGTTATTGTTTTTGTTTCCTTTTTTCTCTTCTTATCTATATATCCTTATTATTTTCACCATTTGTGAAGGTTGAGTTCAAAAACAGCCTGGGCTATTCACCATGTTTTCTACTAAAGCGTTGTATCTTCCATTTTACTTTTACCATTCGTGTTGGCCTTGTATCCTATGGTCAATAAAGTCGATTAATTACTATTGTTATTATTATAACATGTCAGAAAACACTGTAGAACCCCTTATCATTTCTCTGGACCCCAACGGCGATAGTACATCGGACTACTCGGAATATGATGGCTTAAATTAAAAAACTAAGTTGCATTGTAATTAGTAGATTTTTTCATAAATATTGATATTTCTTCCAATTTATCAATTTTTATATCATTATTACTTTTATATTAGTTTTTATCCACTTATTATCAGAATCAATAATATTTCAATTATCTGCCTATTTCTAAAATTATATTTTTGTATGATGATTATAATACTCATTATTCCAATAAACTACCTGTTGTTACGCCACCCTCACATTAATTTCATTCCGAAAACACCTCTTTCTATTATTATGCAAATCAAGGTGACCCTAATGTAGGACCGATTCGAAATTTGTACGTGTCAAATAATTGAAATACAGAATTCACAATGCAACCTTTGAATTGTCCACCCTATTTAATGGGTTCTTTCATTGCAAGTTCAAATTTTATCACTCTTTCACATTAGGAAACAGAGTATAGTGACTCTGGTGAGGTCCACTACCGTACATGGTGGAAGCTTTGGGCAGATCAATAAGTGTTTCGTGATTTTCCTTCAACCAGAGCCTCCGCAGTAGTTCCATCTTTGAGTTGGCCCGTCAAGCGTGTAAAGGGTCTTTTTCCCTCACTATCACACTTTGACGCCTTTCACTGGTTTCGGTCTTTCCTCGGGCGCCACCTTCAATTGAGTGTGAAGGACACTTCTCCGGGCAGCCTCAGTGGAGAAACTATAACACTCCAGGGGTCAATATAGTAGTGACAAGACTTGACGAGGCCAGAAAGGCAGACTTTACTTGCCCTTGACTGGGTTTGCTACCTGAGTGTAGGCTGCGGGGTGATCAGTTGTTGTGCAAATAATAACGTATTTAAAGGTGCACAGGGAAAACCATTTATTCTCACTCGTTATATACATAGGCAGTACCGCTGACCGCCGTTTCAAGTTATATACAAGGCCAATTAAACTACTCGCTAGCGGGTTGGGTGCAAAGCTTAATCACTAATATATACAAGCAACACGGCAGACCGCCGTTTCGAATTAGCTACAAAACAAGCAGCATTACTCGGAAGCGGGAAGGGTGCGCAGCTTTACTCAGGAATATGATAACAACCAAGAGCACATGCGGTGGGGGGTTAGTTGTGCACAAGCACAAAAACCAGAAGGCAAAACGGCATTTCTCATATTCTAATTTTAGGCAACAAAGCTTTTACGGGCGGCCAAGGTTACGGAAAGGATGTGTGAGTAGTTCGTCTTGTTCCGTATGTACGATGTTTTACGTTAGTTCTGACGTCATATCTTGGTTTCGCTTTATAGTAATTGTATGCCCTGTTACTACTCTACCGTTAGTGTGGCTTGTCCTTAGAACATGGCCCAACTGACGGCTTCTATACAATTTCGGCTAACAAGAGAACCAATTTCACGTTTCCTACCCCTAGCTCTATCCTGCGCGACCGTTAGTGTAGCTTGTCCTCAGAACATGGCTCAACTGACGGCTTCTATACAATTTCGGCTAACTAGAGAACCAATTTCACGTTTCCCACCCTAGCTCTATCCTGCGGGACCGTTAGTGTGGCTTGTCCTTAGAACATGGCCCAACTGACGGCTTCTATCCACTTCGGCTAACTGGAAAACTAACACGGTGTTTTCTACTCCTAGTCCTGTCCTGCGCGACCGTTAGTGTGGCTTGTCCTTAGAACATGGCCCAACTGACGGCTCACATGCAATTTCGGCTAACTAGAGAACCAACTTCACGTTTCCTACTCCTAGTCCTGTCCTGCGCGACCGTTAGTGTGGCTTGTCCTTAGAACATGGCCCAACTGACGGATTGTAGCCACTTCGGCTAACTAGAAAACTAACATTGTTTTACGCGCACGGTACACTCGTCGAACTGCCTTACTATCCATGCGCAGGCTCACCGGTACTTTGGCACTTTCCACTCACTCGGTTTACTCTCGGAGGCACTAACTCGCGTGGTGATCAGTTCTCGATCTCAAACGGTTCTCATTCCTTGAAGTGTGCTTGAAGGAGACCTAGGCGATTTTTCCTCCTCTACTCTTTACATATGCTCTGACGGACACTTGCTGAACTTGTGATCTTATATTTACCAACGGAATGACGTCAGGAAACGGGCGTCACGACGGCTAAGGCTTCGGTTCGGAACTCGTCTGGTATCGTCCACTGGTCGGGTGCTACTTCTTCAACTCGTGTCAGTAGGTCGGCCGTGGTACTCTCTGTCGAGCTCGGTGATCAACTAACTCCTTGATAAATCGTTACCCAAAATATTCGTCGGTTTCCTTTCCTCGAATTGTCTCCCCACCACAATTATGCGCGCTTTGATTTGTGGACTTTGAAAAGTTTTGCTACAACTTATGATTCGTATATTTACCCAGGTGTGACGTCAACAAGCTGCGTGCGATCCGAGAACGGACGGTCTGGTTTCTCTCGCTTCTGCCAGGGAACTGAATATGCTCCGTGACGTTTATTTCCAATACCGATCGAAGTTGTTTCAATCATTCGTTCTCGATTCGCTGGCGCGCGCAATTACCAATCGTCCGTACTTTACAAACCCGCTCGCGGTATCGGCGGAGGGTATTTAGCCTATTTATCGGGTTAAGGTTGATTCACGGATTTATCACGAACATGAATGGTATTTTTAGACCTATTATTACTGATGGTGTGAATTTAAATCTGTACAAGGAGCTTTTGGTTGTCTAGAAAATCGGAAAAATAGTGACTTCGTCACAAGCGTCGTACCACAAAGAAAGAGTTGTGGAGAGATTAAGATGTCTGCAAAATTCCCGAGAGGCAAGAGCATTGAATCTGGGTATATGATATATTTCGCCGTTTCTCTATGTTGGCTGTAGTTCTTTTCATGTTTGACAACGCAATAGCTTGAAGTGTGTGTAGTTTATCTGGATGTTTAATAAGTTGAAAATCAATCATCAAATTGATTCGTTCAACAACCAGAAATTCTCGAAAAATCATCGGTAAGTTTTGTACCTTTGTTAATAGACAAATTCTATGGAGGACAGTCCTACACCCCTTGAAAAATTCCTTTCCGAAAATTATATGGTGTTTTCCACATTGATTGGGATGGCAAACAGACAGACATGATATAAAGCAAACGGGCAAGAAGCAGGTGGTCACTCTAGTTTACCGTGAATACTTACATAGTTATTTGTACTTTGAATGCCTCGCAGTTTGAATGAAAAAAACTTCCCAATGTATTTTTTTCTCTGCATATTGATATCCATCGAAATCTTTTCGAATATCATGTCACCCCACATCAACATATCGTTTTTGGTGCTGACATTGTCAAATGACCTGAAGGGAGGAGGAAAGTAATTCAATTTCAGCCAGCTGTGGTATTTTTCGCAGTGCCGAAAAATCTCATTTGAAATCAAATGAGACGGTTTAGCATTTAATTGAATTCGGTTCGAAAATGTTCGAAGTTCAATTGGAACTGCTGTTTGATTAACAGTAAAGTATATAGACTTCTCCAAACTTCTAATTGACATATCTCGTCGAATATTTCAACCGACTGGTCCACATTATTCAATGATGGATATATTTCATTCCTCTGATGCAGAGAAATCGTAGTTTTTGTATCGATAATGGAGTATAATTTATGCGTTCATTAAAACCTCACAAACGACTAGCTCGACAATTTGTTCTCCACACCGCTACATACAGTCACAATGAAGAGAATATAAACAAAATGTCCTCGGAAATGATGAACAAAAACTTGATGAAATACGCATTCAATACCGCCAAGATTATTTAAAAATATATATATATAAAAGCCTGAAGGAGTCCCCTGGAATGCTTTTTCAAATATACCTATATCAGGATTCAAGATTCACAATCCCCAGATATAGATATATATATATATGTATATATATATATATATATATAAATATATTTATATAATAATAATCAGAAAAATAACTCACCTACGCCAGTTTTATGAAGATGTTGAAAAATCTTCCCATCGGTATTTTTTGCTGACATCATTTAAAAACATGTGTTATTTCAAATCACCGAAGAATGATGAATATGGTATTTTCTTCGTTTCATCATTGTCTAGTTTATAACTTCAACTTATCCTGTGGGTATCCTCAATCATTTCACGCAAATATGGAAGTTAATTGACGACGAAATCGTAATTTACCTGAGCAAGAATGAGCAGTTGTGGCAGTCCATCATGAAGAAGGGCATAGCCAAGTTACATCGCTCAGCGTCTTGATGTTACCCAACCAACAATTCGGCGAGTACTGCAGCGATTTTATCAAACGGGTAATGATGCTAGGAGACCAGGACAGGACCGTAGAAGAATAACTGCTTCAATTCAAAATCGATTTCTGCGACAAAAAACTCTAGGACGGAGATTTGTGACCAGTACATCGCTCAGACATGAATTCTCACTGGAACATCACGTCCAAATTGGTCGATTCTATAAGGGCAGCAACATGGCTCATATTGACTGCAGAACATCGCAGAGCACGACTTGAATTTTTTCGTGAACATCTTCATTGGGGGAAGCTGAATGGAAGGAGAGGTCTTCAATAATGGGTCAAGATTTTGTCTCATAACCAATGACGAGTATATTCGGGTTTACGGTCGTCCAGAGAAACGCTAAAATCAATGTAACAAAGCAAAGAATTATTGTCATGGTTGTAATGGTTTGGTGTGGTATGAATTTGAAGACACCTACGGAAATAGTTGTCATTCTTTGGCGAGAAATTCATATTATCGCACGACAATGCGAGACCGCACGCTGCTAGGGTTTTCCGCCAGACCTGATTCGAATCCCATCGAACAACTATGGGATGATATTGGAAGAGAAGCTAGAGCCCGTCGTTATTTCAAATGAGCTGAGGGACAGATGAGTGGAAATTTGGGAGGCTATTGATCATAATAAAATAAGGTATGAGTGTGAGGAGCCGTCGCCAAGCTGCTCGAGGTGAAAACACAAGATATTAACAAAATATTCCAAAATATAAAACACATTTTTCGATCCTATTAAAAAAAAAATCTCAATTCTGTATAAACTGGATAACCACGCCAAGGAGTTTAACACTCTTGCCATTCCCTGCATTTTTGGTAGAGGAAACGAATTCTTGGGTTCTCTCATTGTTAAGTTCGAAGTTGTTGGCACTAAACCAATTTTCTGGTTTGATGAGAGATTTTGCCATATTATTGTAGAAACTTTCTGCATCCGAAGCAGTATTCAACAAAGTTGTGTCATCATTATGAGCCATACTTTTAGTCTGGTACATAGAATGGAATAGATCGTTTGCGTAAAGAATAAAGGTCCCAGAACTCCAAATGAAATGTTTTGAAAGTCAGAACGTGATTCGTTCATATAAAATGTGTGTTTCCTGGTGCATAGGTATGACTGAATCAGATCTAGTGGTACTCCTCTTATGCCATAATGGCGTAACTTGTGGATGAGGACAGCATGAGAGACACAGTGATCACATGGCTTCTTCCCCTCTACTATTTCGAGAATTATTTTGAAAACAGACAAAATAGTAATGCGTTTACTTCTGCAACCAAACCATTTACAATTCAGAATTTGATTAGATTGAAAGTATTTCACGAGTCACATAGGTGGCAGAATAGATTGCTTCGCTCCACAAACCCTTTTCTAAATTGTATTGTGCTAACATTGTTCTACCTTTTTCTACTAATGTACGATTAAGCCGCTCTGATTTTCCGTTTTGTTCTGGTGTGTACTTCATCGTGTACTCTACTTTGATCCCCTTACTTTTACAAAAATCCTGAAATTCTTTACTTTTATACTCCGTTCCATTATCACACCTAAGTCTGAGAACTTGTTGTTTGAATTTTGTATTGACCATTTCTATGTATTCTTCAAAGTATTTAACTACTTCCGATTTCTTCTCAAGAAGATCAACAACAACAAAATGTGAAAAATCATCTAATATTATCAAAATGTATTTTTTATTATTATGTGTGGCTGGTGTAATAGGTCCATATATATTATACATATTATACATATATATATACATATATATATGTATCAGTTCCAACATCCGTTCGGTTTTTGTTGCATTTGTTTTAAATGGTAGCCTACTCTGTTTACCTATCAGACATGTTTCACATAACTTAACTAAATTCTTTGTATTGCAGCTATCTGTTTTTAATTTCTCTTGAATAATTCCTATAACTTTTCTTCAGCGTTTGTGCCAGAGCGCACTGTTTTCATCAATAGAATAGGCCTTATGCGCTTGCCCTTGTTTGACTTATTTTAGATTTATTCTAAACATTGTTTTCACACTGACCATCTGAAATTATCTTGGTATTTTTACAAATAGTTATAGATAATAAATTACATCTCAAACCTGGGACAAAAAGTACGTTTTCTAATTTGCAGATTGTAGTTGTTATGGTTCCCACTTTGGTGGCGATCAGTGATTCTCCTTCCTTGGCCACATTGATCCTAATTGGCTTCTCAAGATCGATAGATCCTCCATTAAAGTATACTTCATCATTTATGAGGTGATCGGTTGCGCCTGAATCTGCTATGAATTCTATTTCCTCCTGGGTCGTTGTACTTTTTATGTTATTTGCGGAGGCAATAAAAGCTATTTCGCCTTCTTCTTCAACCATTACATGTGCTTCTTTCTTCCGATCCTCTCTGAGTCTGCCAACATTCGTCCTTTCGAATCTACACTCTGACTTCATTTGTCCTTTTTTGTTACAGTTATAACACTCATATTGGAATTTCTTATTTTCTGGTCTCACACATCTTGCTAAATTATAAAATGCTGATGGTGGTTCTGAATTATTACTTGTTCCAGCAACTCCTCCTTTTTTCTTTATTTCTTCATCTAGTAGACAATTCTCTACGAACTCAATGGTTAAGTGTGCTGGTGACATTGTTCCTATTGCTGTTATTACACTATTGTAGGTAGCAGGCATGGTCATCAATAAGTTGCAAATTATTTCTGTGTCATCCGGTTTAGCACCAGACATTTTCAAGTCCCCCACTAATTTGTCAAACTCCATATAGTGTTTTTCTAGACTATTCCTTCCATTGTATCGTTAGGTGAGAAGCATTTTCCTTATGAGTAATTGTGATGCTATCCCAGTTCCTTGAAAGGTGTTAGTGAATTTTTCGAGGATTTCTTTGACACTTTCACAGTCCTTAATGTACTCTAGGTGACTGTCACTCATGCACTGCACTATAATTGATGCTGCTTTTGCATTTTTCTTTGCCCAAAATGTATCTGTTTCTACCCTGTCTTTTTCCACTACTTCCAGGCTTTCATGTTCTGACAACACCGTTTTTATTCTGTACAACCAATTACTAAAGCCTACACCGGCGAATGGTACAACGCCATATTTGTTGTTGTTGTATTATCGGCTGCTGGGCCCATAAGTTGTTGAAACTTAGTTTCTTCTGTTTGAATGAGTAGTATTTTTTTTTGTAATAGTTTTATTTAACTTTACCTTCAAAATGCTTGGTTTTCTTTTGTGTACAATACTTTATTGACATCTAACATATATCATCTTTTAGGCACAGAACATGAATATTTAGAAATAATGCAATGTTGTTAACTTTATACTCCAACAGTTATTAATGGTCGATTTCGGTGAATGTTTGGTTGCATATATCACAATTATGCATTAATAGAGAAACTGGTCATTAATAGGGGTCATTAACGATCGATTTCGAGTAGATTGAACAGACTCGTTGATACGAGGTCACTGAAAAAAGTTTTTTTCGTGTACCAAGTGATATCACTAAAAGGAAGAAGTGGTGCAAACTAATGAGGCGTGACTTAATTGGACCTCAAAGCACTAAATATATGCGTGAAGATCATTTTGATGTAAGTACCTATTAGTACCAGCTGCATATTTCTGAATAATGAACCTATTGAGCTGTAAGTAGATTTGAAATAACTTATTGAGTAAAAATAACTATATATTCTACAAGCTTTCATTTAACTTGCATTGTATGTTTATTTGTTTGGTTCAAATCTTGTAAGTGAATTTTGACCCACTTCTAGTTGAGCAATTGACTTGAAATTTGGCAGGTGTACATAATTCCAGTGACAATACATTATGATATTTTTGTTAGAAAAAAAAAAAAACAAATGGCGGCTTCAGTATGGCGGACATTGTTATTATGACCAGATTCCATTGAAAATCCGAGTTCAATAAGATGGCGCGGTTCATAAATGACTAAAAAGAATTAAATAAATTACAAGTAAAATAACAGTTTTGAAAACAAGCTTTCATTTGGGTGCCTAAAAGCAAGAAAATAAACTATGAAGTAAATCAAACTCATCTTTTTGTTACATTATACAATTTTATATGATATTAAAGCTTGCCGCTAGAATTTCCTGTTGTAAATTTTTTTTATGAAAAAATACCTGAATTTCTACTTATAATTTTCTCGTGACAAGCTTTCATATCATTTGAAATTGTATAATGTAACAAAATGATGGGTTTGATTTACTTCAAAGTTTATTTTCATCTTTTTAGAGGTTGTTTTTAGAAATGTTTTTCACGTATAATTTATATGGAAATGTATTTGTTATTTACTTTATAAGTATGTATGTACTTCAAAAATCGAATTAATTACAAGTCACTACTTGAAGTACCTACTTGTTCATTTGAAAAAGTGATGCGTAAGATGCCTTGATAAGCCACAGTTAATATCGATATGCTTTATCACAGGTTCCTCTTTCGAAGACTTCTTCCATTATAGTGAAATAAAACTACACTTGCCATGAATAAAAGAACAAGCAACTGTACGTAAATAACTACAAACGACGCGAGAGCCCTGGCGCGATTAATGTACTAAGAAGTGATTTGTGGTGCGACGATCTCGGATAGGTAAAATGACGTCACAGGCAAGTCAGAGACCACATACGTTCCCCGCTAAAATACGTAAACATGAATAATCTATTTCTCAGTCATTTTTTGATGGATTAAAATAAAATTCAGTCATTTATTGGTTTCGATCTATATTTTAATTCCATCATGATAAATATGGTATTAACAACATCATGAAACTTCTCATTTTAGATATCAGAAGTGAATGAAGTACAATCGAAGATGTTTTCAAAATTGTGTCCAATATAATCGAGGGTCTTGAAGAGGGCATGCATGTTGTTGGTAATACTTCGTGTGATATACTGAAAGCCTCTGATTGTGTCTCTCATGCTGCCCTCATTGAAGATTTACGCTATTATGGCGTAAGAAGGGTACCACTAGATCTGATTCAGCCATACTTATGCAACAGGAAACAAGAAGTTTATATAAACGAATCACGTTCTGACTTTCAAAACATTTCACTTGGAGTACCTCAAGGATATGTTCTGGGACCTTTATTATTCACGCAAATGTTCTATTTCATTTCATGTACCCGAATAACTGTGTGGCTCATGCTGATGATACAACTCCAACAACTTCCATTCAAACAGAGTGAAAACCCAATAATTCGTTTCCCCAACAATAAATGTAGGTAGTGGCAAACGTGTTAAACTTCTTGGCGTGGTTATTGATGACTCCTCGGTCGTCTCATATAGCACCCGACCTATTAATTTCAATGGATAAGACTATCCAAATATGTTTAGCATGATTGTGCTTTTTAACCGGCGAAATAAAAGAGGAGGAGATTATCTAGTCGACGCGTATATTTTTTTTTATGTAAGACATGCGTGGTCAACTTTTTACAGGGTAGTCCGATTTCGATGATTCCTACTTCATTGTATAAGGTGTACTTCGAAGTTAGTCCCATTTGAATCAAAAAAAGTTGAGAGGTGTCAAGGGACACCCGGATGGAACGAAGTTTCTTTCGATTAATGAGTGAAGGAATTGTGGTAATTTTCTCTAATTTTAAGTTAGAATAATTTTTTTTTATTATTAACGAATATAATGTTATATAAACTCAATCAGTAGGCTCAATTTTGGTACATACGCATTGATATTGTAATATTAAAATATAATTTGCTTTTAAATTTTTCAAAGTTATGACGCGTACACTTGCTTAACACACAATAATGGAGAGAATATAACGCGTATGACTTGGTTAGCACAATAGTAAAAAGAGGTTATAATGCGTACTTGCTAAAAATACATAAGCATTTATTATTGTCTGTATAAAATCTCTACTTACCTAACTCCATCAGCAATATCCGGAACTTGTGCAGAAACACTGTCAGGATTCATTATTGTTATTATTATTTATTATGTACAAAAAACCTGTATACACTCAACAAAAATAATCGTCGCGACACCACACTGTTCAATGCGAAATAGAAAGACGAAACGAAAATAACTGGCTTGCTTTCTATGAGAGAGAGAGAGAGACAGACAGAGAAACACGCGCACGCCGCACGACTTACAACTGCAGCAGAAAGTGTCGTTACAACTTTTGGTCTTAATTTATTCCGTCTAGCCCCCTTTCGCAACGCGCGATAAGGAACTCCGTTCCAAAAAAATCCTCCCCTAAGAGTAGCAAAATGGAGGATATTGATCGTTCACCCTCTGAATTCTTGGATAATTTTTTTTTGATCAGATAGTATATACCTCATAGTTGATCATATTTGAATTTGGGATGGAATAATCCACCCTTATGGGTAGAAAATTAGGGGATGATTGATCTTTCACTTGTGAACATTGGCACACATTATATAGTTGACATTTACAGATTGCTTTTGTCATTATTTTTGTTCTCCTACATCCGTCACAATAAATACATTCTATGAAAGGATGGAATTATATACAAAGTGATGAAATAAACTAACCAGAACTATCAAAAATAATCCATGTTATGAAACAATAAATAACTGAAGTAGATAATCATATAACTCAACCGTTAATAGTTGAAGTAAGGTGGGTAAATAAGTCAGCCACAAAAATTAAAAAAAAAAAAACTTTTCAACAAAGGATTAAACCGACAAAAAACGGAACTGAAAAGCAAAAAATTAAATAAACCTTCTTATTTTTTGCTTTTCAGTTCCGTTTTTCGTCGGTTTGATTTTTTGTTATTGGCAAATAGTTTCATGCACAATAATTCTGAAATAAAAACCCTCGACCGCTATTGAATTATGGAGCATTCAACTATTTTTCAAGTAAAATCATGCTCAAGATATGTTGGATAGTTCAATCGATTGAATGTATAGGATTTGTGATATGATATTCGATTTTGAGTACTTTAGGACGAAGAAGCAGATTTGGTGTTTTACACAATTGCAGACAATTTTCTATGTATGCTTTCAGTGCAATTGATAATTATCGAGTTAGTTTTGTCGTTTGTACCAAAATTATTCACTGTTTTGAAGAAGATTGCTCTTTTCTCTGTTTGGAATAAGCGTATATCGCAAATCGATATTACGAAAAAATATTCAGTTGCTTTCAGATATTCCATCACGACTACGCTAACGTTTGAATAAACCTTTTTTCTCAAGTACGAAAAACTCTCTTCTAGCAGCGCAAATAGTCCGATGGGGACAAACATCACCTAACTCACATTGAAATACATGTAAAAATAAAATAAAATGTTTTCGTCAGGAGACAACGTTCCAGGAGCCAAATTAAAATTTGCAAATGTGAAGGATAGTGATGTAGCAACATTAAAACATGAATTAATTACAGTGAATATGATTGATGATTGATTTTGCACACAAAAATTACTCACAATGCCTCCTTTTTTACCAGCTTGAAGTACAAACACCGAATTACTCATTTTCGGTACAACTTTGTACAAAATGTATCGAAAAAATACTCCTTCAACATTTACACCTAACCTAACTCTTCTTCTTTACTAAATTCCATCTGTCAAAGGTGAGAAGTTAGTATTTTTTCGATAAAACCGGCTATATTTTGTGACAAAGTTGTACCGAAAATGAGTGATTTAGTGTTTTCAGTTCAAGCTGGTACAAAGAAGGAGGCCCTTTGAGTGATATTTGTGCGCGAGAACTGTGCCTGAGAATGACCTCTTGAAAAAGGAGAAAGTCAACATATCTCGGAAACGGTATAAGACCGCCGCATGTAAGAAAAATCAAACGGCTATTTTCAGGGTACATGAGCACGACTTCTTAACATTTACCTAATCTATACCTAGCTAGTCGTTGCAGAAACTGGATCAGGATTTTCTTCAGTTGGACCTTCACCACCAATCAAATGTTTGGAGCAAACATATGAATATTTATTTATTGTGTCTTCTGTTAAATCCACTTTCCTCGCGCATGGATCCATTCATTACATCTAACCTCATCAATGTGAGCTTTTGCGAATGGTATGAACAATACGTTTTCCCGAAGTACAGTTCACAAAACTACAATGTTTCGTTGGTATTGTGGTTATTGAATAATTTTTTTTATTATAATAATTATTTTAAATGATTCAACTGTATCACTTAAATAACAATATCTTAAAAAGAGAAGGTTTGATGTTTATCCCCACCACAAGTGCTGCCTCTCGTGACAAATCTGTCACACTATTCTCAGGAAAAAGGCTTCAACCGGCGGAACCGAAAATGCCATAAGAAATTGAATATTCTCGCGAAATCGACCAATAATCATTTAGCCATTTTATGAACATTCAGGACCAGTTTACCTGGTTTTCCATATGTAGATTGCGTCAGCATGTGAAGATATACCCGATATAGATCAATCCGGGCCTTGCTCCGTGTACTTCCGCTTCTGCTCCTCCATTTCTTTTTATATATGATGAAATATTTCAAGATGATAGTATTTATACTCATGCGTGCCACTGTTTTCAGTTGTGTGTAGGAGTATAGAGCCAACATGTACTCAAATCTCGTTTACAGTTCGGAACATTTTAGGGTATACAGTGTTTGATGTTTGATAAGGGTTTTCCAATGTTTTGTTTGTATATGCCAGTATACATTATTTCTCGCCTATTCCAGGACTGTTATATGTAAGGGAAAATGTTCAGGATAATTTCCATAGCAACGCTTGAAGTGCTCTTTATATCATACATAGACAGCTTTTGAATTTTTCTGAGACTGTCTTTGGTTTGATTTTTGATATATTTCACGGGTGACGCCAGTGAAAGAACAACATTATGGAAATTTTGTTAATAGTTCCATTTTTTACAATGAACATTAAAGCCATGGTGTAGTAAAATAAAAACTTTTTAACAAAAAATGTAACCGACGAAAAAAGAAACTGAAAAGCAAAAAATAAAATGAACCTGTTTAGTCTTGATAACTGAGCTCCAAAACTAATGAGTGTAACTAATTTGGCGTCGGCGCCAAACAAACAAACAAACAAGCAAATTAATTACGTGACGCGTAAAATGAAGGAGGCTGGTTGCGCGGCGCGCCCCTTTGCCGGAAATTGACGAGCTATTTCGAAGTTAATATCAGCGAGACAGCTACCCGAACGGGCACACACCCGAGGGCACACGTCGTTGCGAGTGGTTGTGCGGAGATCGCATTTTTGGAATGTTGTTGTTGTTAATCGCTGGAGATTTCACGTTGCATTTTTATGTTATTTTGTTTCGATCATTTCTTCAAAGTATTTGCTTGTTTGTTTGGCGCCGACTCAAAATTGCGTACTCACATTAGTTTGGAAGCTTAGTTATTGAGACAGGTTCATTTAACTTTTTGCTTTTCAGTTTCTTTTTTCGTTGGTTCAACTTTTTGTAAAAAAGTTTTTATGTTTTAATTTTTTGTGAAAAAAAAAATATACGAAATGCTACCTACTTAATTTGAATTACTTTTGAAATAATTACTCACTCACCTTACTTTAACTATAAACTGTTATATACTATATCTAGCTGGTACCAGCGACCTCGTCTGCGTTGAAATTTGTGTCGACTATTACAAATTCACTCACCCCTTCAGGGACGGGATTTATAAAAATAGTGAAAAATGTATTTCTTTATCCCTTACAAATATCTCAAATACCATTTTCAATGACACTAACTTGAAAACTAACTGAACCCCCAAACAAACTTTCACCCCCCATTTCACCCCCCATTTCACCCCTTTAGGAGTTGAATTTTTAAAAACACTGAAATACATATTCCTCCTATTTGTAACAAAGACTCCAAATACCAATTCCTATGATCCCAACTTGAAAACTAACGGAATTTAGTGGATAAATTTCCAAAGACACCGAAACAAATATTTTTTATTCGTAACAAAGACCCCCAAATACCATTTTTCATGATCCTCACTTCGAAATCAACTATACAGACTTTCAACCCTCATTTCACTCCTTCAGGGTTGAATTTTCAAAACCCCGAAACACATTTATCTTTATTTGTGAAGGAGAGCCCAAGTACTAATTTCCCTGACTCTTTTATTTTAAAATTGATAAATCATTCCGTATTTTTCTAATCATGGGGGTGCATTTTCTGTTTTTGAATGGGACCCACTTTAAGGCATACCATATACAATAAAAAAGGAATTATCTAAATCGGATGACCCAGTACAAAGTTTTGCGTATTAGAATCGGTTACGAAGAGAAAATTCAGTGGTTTTTTCTGCAAGTCCGAATGGGACTAACTTCGAAGTATACCCTATCCATTAGAAAAAGAATCGTCAAAATCGGACTACTCTGTAAAAAGTTAAGCGTGGTCATACATACAAAAAATTAAGAATATACGCGTCGACTAGAGAACCTCTTCCTTCTTTTTCGTCGGTTAAAATAGCAAGATACGAGAGTTCTCTCCTTAGCCCAGTAACCTAACGCATCCCACGTTGCATCAAATCAGGTTCTTTAAATTTTCTTCACGTCTTATATATTATGGAATCCTAATGTTGAATCCAAGTTTTCCACTTCGGAATCCCTCCGGAATATTGACAAAAATCCAAAAGGCAGCGAAATTGTAAACCTGCTTTAGGTTTTAAGGACTGATTTCTCGGTCGGTGCCCTCTTTATACTCCTTTAAAGTAGACCTTGTTACTCACTGTCGTTGTCTGTCGATAGCTCTCAGTGCGCAACCCTTCCTTGTCCAAGCTCATTGCGTTTGAAGTGGGTTTGCATTCAGAAGTAGGGTTATTGTTGTTATTGAAATGGGCGCCACTAGCTATATTTGTTATGAGCCAGCGGAGAAGCTATGAAAGGAAAAAAATGCTCTCGTGACTAAAGTTCTTTATTAATGATAAATGGACAAACTAGTTTAAAAATTGCAAGTAATTCATTTGCCGACTATACTAAGATAACATGACACACTATTGAGAATTCAAAAAAATTAGATGCCAGCGCCAGAGTGGCGAAAGTTATATACTTGTGTTTGGAGTATTTCTAAGCATATTTCCATTTGGTATTATTTTCCAGTTTTTTTGTGTGGTGTTATTCATTTCAAGACTCTAGTGAAGTGGTGTATTTGAATCTTGAGACAATCATTTACGAAAACTCACTTTGAATGAGACAAAGTATGTTCTAATTTGCTTGCAAAAAAAAACACTTCTTCCAAGTTTCTGGTCAGCTTAGTGAAGTCATCGGGAATTATTGCTATGAATTATTTTGAAGAAATGTTACACATTATTTGTGAATGTTCGAATTGAAAATAAAACTAAAAAAATGTTTTTTTTATATTTCATTTAAAACAAACAAGATGTTGTGAAAATGTGTCCTAATCACCAAGATGTACATATATAGTCACTGTTTCTCCATACAGTATGAATAATCTTTGGAATGTTGAATAATATCTGTTTTTTTCTGTCCTTAACTCTCTTTTTTTTTCTTCTCAACTCTCTTTGAAGGTTCTCTTTTTAACTTTTTTTCTTGGCCACACACGATACAGGAACCTTTTGGGAAGGAATTGTATTCTTCTTCAAGATCCCAAGAGCCCGTCGTCTGTCTATAGACTCACTCAATCCTAGATCAGTCTGCACCAGTATGACATACATTTTCTCACGGAGAATGATAAAAACTTAATCCAGTTCAACGGGATCGCTTTGCCCAAGAGTCACATTGAGGTACACGACAATAATGACTTGAACTCATTTTTCACTCGAGGACTTAAAATAGTCACTTATAATCTCCCTAGAGCATGAATTATTGCGGGAAATTTTTTGAGTACATGGATTTTTTGAAAATTATCACCAGTCGCGAAGCCAAGAGGGATAATTTTCCTTAAAAATTCATGTACGTGACAAATTTCCCGCAATTAATTCAAGCACGTGGGGGATTCGGTAAGAAAATTTTATACCGGAATTATATTTAAATAGAAAACATTGAGTAAATATTTATTTTGACGTTATTCACAAATAAGGAGAAGGCTCTGTGTAATGGGAGTTTTGGGGGAGATTTTTTTCTGATTTTCCCCGTTCCCTAGTAAAATAAAATATATAATATCAGATGAACTATTATGTAAAATTAATTTATTTCATACAATTTCCTTACTAGATTTCAGGGAAATGTTAATATTGACTAAAAATGAAAGTGGATACGTTCGTATTGCGGGAGATATTTTTTGATTTTCCTCGTGCCCTAGAAAAATAAAATATATAATATTAGATAAATTTTTATATAAAATTTATTGTTTTCATACAATTTTCGTACTGGGTTTCAGGAAAATGTCAATATTGATTAATAATGAAAGTGGATATTCGTATTGCAGGATTTTTTTTTTCCCGTGCTCTAGTAAAATAAAATTTATAATATCAGATACATCATTATATAAAAATAATTGATTTGATATAATTTTCTTACTAGGTTTCAGGGAAATGTCAATATTGTCTACAAACAAAGGTTATATACAGCAAAAAGTATATAACTATACCTATACATATATACTTAAATATTTTTCATATTCTTGTAGGTTCAATTCTAAGAAAGAATAATATTAGCGGTAATAATTTGTTTTTCGAATAATTCAGGAAATCCGGATATTTTATTCTTTATTCTAAATAGAATGTTGTTGAAGTATGTTGCCGGTTAAAAAAATATTTTGTAAAGTAAGCCATGGATTTGACGCTCACTACTCCTGTCAATCAATATTTTATTTGTGGCATTATAAGTTCCTCATAACATTGTATACAATCATAAGTTAGTAAAAAAGTGATAATAAAATGAACTATAAATCGTTGTGTTCCTTTTGCAAAGAATCACACCACATTAAAATGTACTATAAAAATGTAAAATATCTAACATACCTAGTGGAAGAATCTGGATTGAATCCTGAGCAAGAAAACTTATTTAAAGAGATTGGCAACATTCTGCGTGATATTGTGCCTTCTTTTGGACACAAATCTAATACTCAAAGAAATAAACTGGTGTCTCAGTATTATTTTTATTTTATGAAACACAGGCATATTGTCAAAAAAACACCGGTTCTGTGTTTTATTCACCACTTGGGAAAGAGGAGGTAGAAGTGAAATTCTTGAAGAATTTAAAATTAATTAATGATATTATAGAATGTACACCTTAATAAATTGTTGTAATATTTCCAACTTATAAAGTAAGTAAATAAAAAATATTGTCAGTATTATTTTTGTCCAATTATATGATTTACCAGGAAATTTCCACTTATTAATTTTACGTCTACATGCTAGGGTGGATGAAAAATTTTCAGAAAATTTGCTGGTTACCATAGTAACAATGTCGAAATAAAGCATCTGATTGGTTGAAAATGACTGGTATGAAATTTTCAACAGAATATTCACCAGGTAAACCAGAATTTCATTAAATGTTAACAATCACAAAAGATTCGACAAGTTTTAAGTGTAAAGATTCGACAAGTTTTAATGTTTCAAAAAGTGAACAAGGTGTCCTTATTACCTAGATATACATATAGTCACTCTTTGTCCATGAATAATTTTCAGTATGTTGAATAATATCTCTTTCTTCTCTTCTAAACTCTCTTTTCATTCCTCTCAACTCTCTTTGAAGGTTCTTTTTAACTTTTTTTCTTGGACGCAGACGATAGCGGAAGATTTTGGGAAGGGACTGTATTCTTCGTCAAGAGCCCATTGTCTGTCTATAGACTCGCTCAATCCTAGATTGGTCAACATTATATGTCAACAATTACAAGAGATTCGGTTGCCCCTCACTGAAACCCAATAATTTCCAGATATTAAAATTACTCACCAGATTTCCCCCTTTAAATTACGTTCCTCCGTAGAGGGTTCTCAAGTCGATATTGACCTATATATACTCTTACTCACAGGAATATCAACCGTACTTTATCCCTTCCAAACTCGTCACTCTCCGACATTCAGCACCCAGCATACACAATTTCAACGGATAGGCCTTTTTCTCCGATTTCTCAATATTCACGATATATGAGTGGGACACCTATTAAAGATAGTATTGCGAACGATGAATTTTTTTTGGTGTAATCGAAACCACACAAAGGTGCCCAGAATAATCAGTTGCCGTGAAGAAATCAATATTATCTTACTCATCGATATCAAGCGTTCATTTGGAAATAGAATACTTAAATCCCAATTTATTCTCCACTTAATCGGGTCTTCATCCGAAGAGTTTTAATTGGGTTGATGAAAGTACGAGGGATTAATTTGCAATTCAAATAGATTTAACGATCGAGGATAATTTTAATTATCAAAGAATTGTATACATTGATTGGTTTATCGATTGATGCTTGCTAATTTGTGTGTTCGATGTCATATAACGTGGTAATAGCGTTAACTGATTTTGAGAAAAACAATTTTTACTAGTCTTGAGTGGCATGCGGAGAAGGTAATACAGTGCTTCTCAAAAGTCCTCTTTCCCACTCTTATTTTGGGAACGATTATACATAAACAAGTGAAATTTGGAAACTGAATATTAAAGGTTGTAAACTTCCCTACTAGTGATGATAGATGACGAAATCGCCAAAGATGACGTCACAAGGCCATTGTGACCAATAATTTTAAATGGAACCCTACGACAAGCGACACCTCTTTTAAAAGGTATCGAAAAAACCTATTCAATGATACTTATTTTGTTTGTGTTTATGGCAGTTTTAATGGCTCATTAGTAAACATTAAAATTTAAATTCCATTCAGTATGATATTAATTACAGATTTAAGAATCAGTATCTACTCCAAGAAATTGCTCGAAGTGACCTCCATTTACTTCCTGACAGTGGAATATCCTATTTTTAAACTCTTCTCGTACTTTTGCAAATGTGTCTGCGGAAACAGCCTCACATTCTGCAACAATACATTGTTTTAAAACGTCAATATTGTTAGGTTCAGTGGCGTAAACCTTCGATTCAAGGTACCTCCACAGAAAAAAATCCAAAGGTGTGAGGTCCGGTGATCGAGCTGGTCATTCCGTTGAACCTCGTCGTCCAATCCATCTACCACGATACTCCTCATCCAAATACCGTCTTACTGCACCGTAATAGTGGGGAGCACCAATCTGTTAGAATGTTATATCCAAATTGCCGAATTCATCTGGATTATCTTCCAAAATTTCAAGGATTAACGGTTCTATTGCATTTTGCAACAGCTCCAGATAAACCTCACCAGTTAAATAAGTATTAAAAACCCGAGGCCTAACGATGTGGTTTCCCAGAATACCTGCCCAAACATTCACTTTCTGGGGAAATTGGGTATGTGTTTCACGAAACAGGTGAGGATTTGCGTCGCTCCAATACCTCACATTCTGTGTATTTACATTTCCATTCAGATAGAAAGTACTTTCGTCACTAAAACAAATTGTTTTGACATAGTCTGGCTGTTGGTTAATATTAGTTTCCATATTTTCACAAAATTCTAGTATTCGGTCTGGGTCGTCGTCTGAGAGTTGATGAACCATTTTTAATTTGTAAGGATGAAATTTGTTTTTTTCCAACGCCCAGTGTACTGTACTTCGACTGACTTCACAGGTAGATACAACGTGAGTTGTTGAAGAAGTAGGATTAACTATTACTTCTGCCAGTATATCAATTTTTCTCTCATCAGAAATTTGTGGTCTGCCAGATCGTTTCGCATCATGAATACTATCCGTTGTTTCAAACGCACGAAGAAGCTCCCTTGAATAAGTCCTCGAAACGGGGCGATCGGGAAACATCTCATTGAAAATGCGTTCTGCTGCATGAATATTTTGTCCAGTTTCACCAAGAATTAGGGTCGCTGCTACTTTACCACCTAAAGCACGTACCATTTCGCTTCTTGAAGCTCTTAAACGTTCGGCTCACAACAGTTTAACAAATTATTAAAATGTACAAAAATATTAAAAGAACCAAAATCTCCTAAAACAGTTGAACGTTCGATCAACAATACACAAATTATTAAATGTACAAAAACTTGGACAATTACAAAAACGTCGAATTAGGGAGACTAACAAAAACTTCAGCTTATTTGACAACTATCCAGAGGCGGAGCTTCAATTTGGAATTTTAGTTTCAACTGATTTAATTCATCACAGCTTTGCGTTTTCCAAAAGCAAGTTGCCAAAACTGCCATAAACACAAACAAAATTAGTATCATTGAATAGGTTTTTTTCGATACCTTCTGAAAGAGGTGTCGCTTGCCGTAGGGTTCCATTTAAAATTATTGGTCACAATGGCCTTGTGACGTCATCTTTGACGATTTCGTCATCTATCATCACTAGTAGGGAAGTTTACAACCTTTAATATTCAGTTTCCAAATTTCACTTGTTTATGTATAATCGTTCCAAAAATAAGAGGGGGGGAAAGGACTTTTGAGAAGCACTGTTACTCGAGTACATCAAAAATTGTTAATCAAGGAGGTTATCCTGAATGAAGGAGGATATATCGCGACTGGATTGACTAGTATAGGTCGACCGATATATCTAGTGAGAACGTCACTTCCTATGGTTTCAATGTATTGCGAATAAATCTTTAAATCTGACCTTTTCAGGAAAATCATAAGATAGACTAGGAGGAATCGGCGTATGAGTACCGAAAACTATTCCACCCCAATTGTTTTATACGATCCTCTCTAAATTGCTCTACTGATGATATAAATGCATGTTCCCATGGGGCAACCCCGTGCCATATTGTTTAAACAATTGCAGGGAATTGTTATTTTCCAACCGGACAATTTTTTTTATATTCTTAATTCAAATGCAAATAAAAAGGGCCCCTCGACTTTTCACGAAGAAGTTGATATTTTTGGAGATATTAATTTTTAAATGTTCGGAAAATCTCAAATTGGGGTTCTTTTGACCCATGAAAAATATATAAAAAAAAAGAATGAAATATAAAAAATATTTTGTTTTTTATTCTTTATACAATAATTAATAATATCCTTAATGAGGTTTGGAAAAATTTCATTGTTTATGCCTGTTTTTTATTTCACAAGTTTGCGTTACTTACCTTTAAGTAAGGCCGTCTCTCTCTGACTCATACGCTGCATCAGCCTCTCTGTGTCCTGAATCATTATTTATCATTTATCTTAAAAACTATTAACTTTATCAAAATTGTGAAGAGGAGCAATATTATTAATTATTAAATTATCTACAATTTGTTGCCAAAAAGTGGTTTTCTGAAATAAATTTTACAAAAGTTATTAAAGCTTGAAGCGAAACAGGTAATTAAAACTAATTTTTTATCGGTTTATATTACTTACTTATTTGTTATTAGAACAGAAAGTACTTATATTGTATTGAATAACTTCTTCAAACGAACGTTATAGATGTAAAAGTATGAAATAATGACAATATTGTTGATTATATAGAGCATTTGAAATAAAAATACAATTTCGTGCGTGTCAATTCTAACTGTTCATTCTTTATTTTCTGCTCAGAAATATTCAGTCTTTCTTATTTTGTTCATTATTTCAGATTGTTAAACGTTGTTGCACACATGCCAGTGATTTTGTGTATTATTAACTGGATATATTTTCCGTTTTTATGATTTCTCGTTACAATTATTGTAAGTGTCATCATGTCGTATTCAGTTGTTCCGAAAAAAAGCAAATATTCTGATGTAACACTACCGTGTATTTTTTGTGATGTTGCAAACAATGTAGTGAAGAATCCGAAGCCTGATACATATATTACTGTACAACGTGTAGCTCATTTATAAACAAAAGCTCATTACCGCCTGTAAAACCAAAGCACGTTATTGTGAGAAAAATGATATTACTTGCACACTTTTATGTGGTTGTGATTATGCAGACTGTAAAAATGTAATATATAAAAATGATTTCGATAATAAATAAATACATGTTTTTAAATCTTGTTATTCAATACAATATGAGTACCGATAAAAAATTAGTTTCAATTACATGTTCCGCTTCAAACTTTAATAACTTTTTGAAATTGATTTCAGGAAACAACTTAACGAAAAAAAATTGTAGATAATTTTATCAATAATAGTCATTGAATTTGACTGCAACCTCAAGGAATATCCTTTCTACTAAGTTTATTTCAAATTCATAGTTATTTATATATATATATTTATATATATATATATATATATATATATATATATATATATATATATATATATATATATATATATCTATATATCTTCAATGACAAATGAATATCGTTACATAAGAGAAAAAAAATTAACTATGATGATTCCCCAACATATCACAGTAGAATACAAAGCTAGGTCTAATATTAAATACAACCGACATTTTTACCTGATTAAAATATTCGTGAAATCAATGAAATGAAACGCTTTAGTTTATCAATAGAACATTTTAAAAAGGAATGGTTCGAAACTCTAACAGAAGTAGACATTCCTGACGATATGAATTTTTTTATCACTTGGCCCCAGATTCAGTGTATCTCTTAATGATCGTGATATTAGAATTCCACATATTTCAGATGATTTAGAATATATCATTGATGAAATTGTTGATGATGAGAAAAACCTATATATATCACAATTCACTAATATAATTACAAATTTTTATCATAAAAATAATCAGAATTCAGATTTTTTAAATGATTTTTTATAAAAACAAACTTTATTGTAGGATTATTCTTTCAATAAACCAATAAAATCGGACCTTACATGCACATTACAACAAAAAGCCAACAAAATCGTCTCAAATCCCAGAGATTCTGATAAAATTGATGTTTCTAAAGCTAATTTTCCATTGATAATTCGATGGCTCCTGGTTTTCACACACTTCCAATAATACAATAAGCCTACACTATCTATGAGACCAATAGTTTCTTCCATTGATAGTCCGACAAACAACTTTTCTGAATTTTTCCCTAATATACTAATGAACCAGAAAATCCATATCATGCCAAAGATTCTTCTACAATCAGCTAGTTCATTAATAATTTCCAAATTCCACAAAACGATGTCATAACCAATTTACCCATCACATTGGTATCATTAAAAAATGGACAAACATTAAAAAGTTCTGAACTCTGGATGAATAATCTTTCATAAAAATTTTGGACTTTAATTTCGATTCAACTTATTGTGTATTCAATTAAAAAATTCATAAACAAATTTTTGGCGCCTATGGGATTGAACATTTTCCCTATTTTGGCTAATTATCTAACGGATGATTTGCTAGAGAATTGTGTTTCTCAAGTAAAATTCAACATACCTTTTATCAAACGTTTTGTAGATGATTTGATTCTATCAATACCATCTGGAAGGACTGATGGAATTGTAACAATTTTCAATTCCCCTGACAACAATATTCAATTCACCACAGAAGAGGAAACACAAAACAGTGTAATATTTTCAGTTGTCGTGTGGAAAGCGATATATCGTGAAACTTCCACATGTCGCTGCTAAAACTCGCATTTCCTGCGGGCCGTATCCCTTCAATCTCACATCTTGATACTAGTCTAAGAGCCGGTGGGAGGTCGACCTTCACCGATCTGATAACTCGATGAGACATATTTTGTATCAAATATAATTTATAAACAACTATGCCTATGATAACTTGCCTATCAAAAAGTGTTCATAGCTATTTTTAATTGAATTAATTTTAATCAATTTTCTTTCATCACCTTCACTCTTTTGATAACCGAATGAGTTTCATCTCAACTGATAGTTTTTAACACTCAGAATATGCCTAGGTAGGCTTGCCTACTTATTTCTGTACATGGCTACCTGGCAAGCAGATGTGAACAGATAAGTCAATATAGGTAACAACACCGATCTGTTAACCAATCGAAGTTGATATCATAGGTAAGATAATTTAATTACAAAACCAATCGTATGGGCTTGCCTGCAAAAAATCGTACATGAAATATTATTGCCAAGCTATAAAGTTTTAGAATTTTAGCTATTTGATAGGTGCGAGAGAGAAAGTAGAGCGTCCGAGGTCCGTGTGATAGAACAGGACACAACATAGCAGCTGCACGCTACCTGAACGTTGAATGTATCCGAGTGCGCATGCTCGTGTACATGTGAGTGACAGTGACAGCATTTATTTACACTCGACAGTAATTTTGAACTCTAATTTATTATAACTCTAATTTCGATCACAATTTTTGTATTATTTCACACTATATATACTTACAGCTATGAAATAATCAAAAATAAATAACTCAATATATCAATAAATAGAAAAAAATTAAAATTCAACAATTTTTTATTTAAAATTAAATAAAGAATAATTTATTTATTATTTAAAATCAAATAAATGCCGTAAAGCGGGAATGAATAAGTGTTACTTTTGAAATTTTAGTATAATGAATAAAAAAAGTCATCAATATAGAAAAATAAAACTTAATACATTTATGTTGTTTGAAGCGTTTATTACAAAGCATATAAAAGAGTTCAAAATTACTGTCGAGTGTAAATAGCTGTCACTGTCACTCACATGTACACGAGCATGCGCACTCGGATACATTCAACGGTCAGGTAGCGTGCAGCTGCTATGTTGTGTCCTGTTCTATCACACGGACCTCGGACGCTCTACTCTCTCTCTCGCACCTATCGAATAGCTAACATTCTAAAACTTTATAGCTTGGCAATAATATTTCATGTACGATTTTTTGCAGGCAAGCCTATACGATTGGTTTTGTAA
This sequence comes from Gonioctena quinquepunctata, assembly GCA_018342105.1. Classification (NCBI taxonomy): domain Eukaryota; kingdom Metazoa; phylum Arthropoda; class Insecta; order Coleoptera; family Chrysomelidae; genus Gonioctena; species Gonioctena quinquepunctata. Next base: position 242,802 of record JAFIRS010001739.1, on the reverse strand, counting down.
TTAAATTATCTTACCTATGATATCAATTTCGATTGGTTAACAGATCGGTGTAGTTACCTATATTGACTTACCTGTTCACATCTGCTTGCCAGGTAGCCATGCGCAGAAATAAGTAGGCAAGCCTACCTAGGCATATGCTGTGTGTTAAAAACTATCAGTTGAGGTGAAACTCATTCGGTTATCAAAAGAGTGAAAGTGATTAAAGAAAATCAATTGAAATTAATTCAATTAAAAATAGCTATGAACACTTTTCGATAGGCAAGTTATCATGGGCATATTTGTTTATAAATTATATTTGATAAATAATATGTCTCATCGAGTTATCAGATCGGTGAAGGTCGACCTCCCACGGTCTCCTCTACTATACCCTGTGTATATTGATATCTGAAACTCAGTAACGGCATACTGATAGTGATTAGATTTTCACACCTCAGGATTAGCTGGGCAAAACCCTTTTCAGCCAATAAATACGCATTGAATGCGTTAGTTATTATTGACTTCGGTGCCCGATGGTATCTTAAATGGCAATTTTAACTCAAATGCAATAATAACGATCAGAATTTGTGTGTTTCTGCGAATGCAAGAATATTCGAATCAGTTTTTCAGGTTTCAAACTGAAATTGACCAGGGTGATGTAATTGGGGTCCAAGACGAAGAGTGCATCTGCAGAGTGTAGCGAAGAACAACATATACAGAATGATGAAGAAGGGAAACCATTAGACACAAGATTAAACTTCCTCCTGGGATGATCAAATCGAAGTCATGCCCCAGGATACCATGCCAAAGAAGTGAAGCTCTGTGGAAAAATACATTACAAAGATGAGCCATTCGATGGTATATATGTTTCGCTATGAAACAGCAGTAAAAACTGGAATAGAGGTATATGGTCCTAAAACTAAATACTTCAAGACAAACTGAACTAACTAGGAAAGCAAAATAAAGTCACTCTCCTGTGAATTCGTGAGGGGAAATGAAACAACGGAGAAACTCGCCACTTTTGCAGAATTGATAATAATACAATGTTACCCAAAGTGAATATTGGAAAGATCTATGAGAGGAGCGAACATACTGGGAACTCACAATCAGAATAGATGCATCACTCTGAGCAATAACAAACACCGTATACTAACAGGTATACCAACAGACTAGTTCCGACTGGAAGAATACCTGAAGAAACTGAGGTTAGCAGAGAAAGTACAGTGCAGAGTCCGCCAGGAAGAGGACGATACCTCCATCCACATCCTACTACACTGCATAGCACTGCACAAACTCAGGAAACTATACCTGGGAGCATATGAGACAGAAGGAGAAAACTTACCAAACTCTAACTTATAGTGGGATGCCAAAAAATGTCTCTACATCCTCAATTGAATATTGAATAGAAAGATTTATCCGTGGATTGGAGAATCCACGATAAAAATTAAGTTATACTTGTGAATATCTAACAGAAAACAATTACTTTCCCGGCTATAGCCACGCTGGACATTGGACTACATCTGATGGATATTTTGAAAGGACCATCTGATTTTATGAACATCCCGTTCATATTTTCATACAAATCAATCAATAAATAATAATGAACATTTTTTTCAATCAACAGGACTCTTCAATCTCCGCATACATTCTGGCCAATTAGATACTCACAATAATGTTTGATCATTTTTAATGTATTTTTTCTTCCAATACATTTTTTTCTTTCGACGATTAGAAATAGTCAATGACTATTTTTTATTTTTATCTTTAGTTGCTTTTGAGGTGGTTGTAATTTCATTTCCACTTGCTGATTCAGCTTCAGATGTATTACTAAAATCAGATTCAGGACATTGTTTTGGAGAAGAAGGAGGCCACTATTCACAATCTGAATCACTGAATGACTCACCATAACTCACCATTCCATCAGTGGAAATATCGTTAACATATTGAAAAGGGAAACATTCTGATTTTATGATCATCCTGTTCATATTTACAAACGAATCAATCGTTGACATATTTTAATTTATTGTGAAATTACTTGGCATCCATTTCTGAAAAGAAATATTCCATCTAAATTATAAAATGCATATAAAGCCATATATGACTCTCATGTGAGAAGTATATTTTTGAAAATATTGCATATGGAGCCATATACGGATTAGATGTAAGCGTTGTGTTCGGTTATAAATCTAGGTACATAATTGACAAATATTACTTAGATTATAAAGAAGAAGAATGATATATGCTAAACATATTTCGAAAGCTTCAATTACTCACCGATAAATAGCCGATGCTTCAAATCAAATCAAATTTATTCAATTCAAATAACCAATCACATAATAACCATTTTATGTGCAATTTTACATTCATAAAATTATCGTGAATTACACCTAAGCATAGAATATGCTTGTATTGTGCCAATTCTCTCAAACTGGATGATTACTTACGACTATAAAAAATTAAAAAATTATTTAGATGCGGTTTGAGGAATCAAACAAAAATCAATGAGTAGCGGGGAGAAGGGGAGCAGAAGTTCATATTATAGATTATATAATATATATTGGAGTGAGAAGGTAAATGCAGTAAACCAAAGGAGAGAGTGAGAGAGGGTAATCTTGAATGAATACTCTTATGGTATTTTTGTGTGATATGATTAATTTGCGTCAGTTTTGTAATAGGAACTCAAAAGATATTGTTAAACACAGTTGCATTTTCAACGAGGTATAGTTTTAAATTTTTTTTTGAATATGGGAAGAGTGTTTATATTTTTCAGAAGTGCTGGGAGCATATTGTAGAGTTTAGGACCAAAAAAGAAAACGAATCTCTGAGTGTGAGTCTTGTGAAACAATGGAAGTTGTATTTCATCGGTGAATCTACTTACTTTGGCTTTGCATTGGTCATATTTTTCCATGTTTGAATAAATCCATGTCAGGCTTTGGAGAGTTTATAAGGATCTGATGTTTAGTAATTTGGCGTTTCTGTATAGTGATTCACTTGTATGCAATCTGTGTTTCTTGAATATTATTTTTAATAAAGTATTTTGCACTGTTTGCATGCAGGTCATTGAACTATAAAATGTTCCACTCCAAGCTATTATACAATACCGTATCACCGACTCTGCCAGAGATGTATAACAAATCATCAAATTTTCTTCCTATCTAGAATATCCCGTAGATTTGAAGATAAACTTGTAACTTATTCTGACAGACCACACCAGTTGAGCATGTTACGAAAATATGTATACTCAAACTTTCAGAAACAGTTTGCCAGATTAAAAGTAGTTATTTATACAACAAGTGCAAAAAGTAAGTGTTCATTGCACTCGACGTGAAGTTGTCCGACGAGGCCGCCAGGTCGAGGTGAACAACACGTCGAGTGCAATAAACACTTTTTGCACGAATTGCATACAATATTTTTTCTACGTTCCTGCAAAAACCAAAAAATGTTTTATTGAGATGGTACAAAGTGTAGGAAAATAAAGAGCGTACTAAAAATTGCGTCCATTGGACGTTTATGTTTGTCATGATCACAAATGACAGATGTAATGATAGATGAGTGCAATAAACATTTTATTGTACAGTGCAATAAAAAACCACTTTTTTCACTGAATATAGTTCAATAAAGTTTTGTTTTCTGCATGAACGTAAAAAATATATATTAGAGTCTAGTGAAGATGTGCATTTTACATATTGATGTATACAATTATGGGCATGAACTTGGGTCAAAGGAGGAACATGTTAAACTGTTAAATCCTTTGATTGATTCCTATGTGACAGATGATTTAGCACCGTTTTTTCATTACTCCTCATTTTCACCAGCCATATTCCGCCAAACATTAGTGACTGAGTGTGTGTAGTTTGTGATAATAAAAAGAAGGAAGAATATTGGGTGATTTTGAGATGAAAAGCAGAGCTTGAAGACGACTCGATTCTCAACTTTGAAGAGTATGAGACCGTTTCGTTTTTATTTTGGATTCCTGTTCAGGAGCCGAAAATACGTAAGTAGAACCTAAGCCTATTCTCAGGGAGCATGACTGGCTTTGGTGGACATTTACCCAAAAAGTTTTTGAGAAAACTTATGGCGTTGAACAGCTATGGAAATCTCAAACACAAATTGCTTCAAATACAAACTCTGTTTCTGTTCAGTCTTTCTAAAATCGCCGCAATTGGTGCACCATAAAACCCTTATACATCAAGAGTTTGGATTTGAGGTGAAGTAAGAGCACAAATTACGGCGAATGGATTCAAATTGGACATAATATCAGAAAGCGTTTTGGATGCTTGCAGTGTGTTTGTCATATAATTTGTTTAAATGTTCCATAATGAGGACATCTTACGAGTATCAGCCAATAACGTTGGATATAAAGACTTAAGGCTACTAATCAGGTTCATTTTGGAAAGTCAAATATTGTAATATCACGTTTATTAACGAAATGAACTAGAAACGTCGAATACAAACAGGGCTTACAATGAATTTGCGGGCGTCCTTTTTCTTTTTCGTCTTCAATATGTACAGAGTAGATGCCGTTAAACGTACCAAGTCGTTGGACATTTCAACATGAATCCAATAAGATACTGACATCCCAAGAACGTTATGAGCTGGCTAGTAGATGAGGCTACCAAATGGATTCCAGATCATTTTGAACTATTGACTTGTTTGATGTTATGAACAGGATGTTCATAAAATGAGATGTCGAATCATCCGCGACTGAATCATAAACTTAAATCAATATCTTCTATCGTTCAAGATAACCTCATGAGAGGTATTCATGTTGAAAAGGGAAACATTTTCGATTGAAAATCGATTAGAAATATTTTACTTTAAATAAAAAATCTACAACAATAATGAAGTAATTTTTTGTAATATCTAACAGAAAACAAAAAATAACTTCATTATTGTCGTAGATTTTTCAATTTTCAGAAAAATCTTTCTAATCAATTTTCAATTGAAAACGTTTCCGTTTTCAACATTCTGAACTACTTCCGCCATTGCACTAGTGAACAATGGTTTCCACAAAAACAGCGCATCCTCACTCTTTCCTGCCAAAAAGAGTATGGCAATGATAATTTCATGGAAAATATTTCCTGACCTGCATAGCATAAATGTGTTTTGTTGTGGAAGGCAGTATAATCAAAGGACGTAAAAGCTTCTTCGTACAGAGAAATGATTATTTCACGAGACGCTTCACAAACTGCTGAATGGAATCCCTACGAAGTAATTAACGCAGCTAGGTGAGACAGTCACTTATGCCATGAATGTCGAGCGTGCCTGCTAGATATTATGAAGGATATGTCGGGATACCTCTGGAGAAATACATGCAAGGAATTAGAATTACCCGTAATTTCTTTCGGAGATGTATTTTGTTCGGATTCCCTCATTTCTATTTATTTCAAAAATTGGGAAACTATCATCTTTCCCGAATTTCCTACTGGGAGTTTCCATAGAATGTTATAGAATAATTCACGTGAAGTCGAGGCTGGCAGATAAACTTGGAAAATTGGTCACTTTCAATTGGTTTCACGATTTTGTTTCAAAATACGCATTTTCTGAGGAAAATACCAGCCGAATTCCGTTATGTAGACATCAAAACTTTCTGGAAAACAGGTTTCATATCGATTTGTTTAAAAATTTGAATAGGATGGTCATAAAATCAAATGTGGAATCATCTACGATTCAAAGATGAACTTTAGTCAGTATCTTCCACCGTTCATGATAACCTATTGGGGTGTTCATGATGAAAACGAAAACATTCTACATTTTATAGGAAAGATTTCCCAAGAAATTTAAGATTCTTCGATAAAAATAAAGTACTTTTTTGTGAATATCTAACAGAACATAACTACTTCTCTGGGTGAAGCCACACTGAACATTGAACCACATCTGATATAAATAGTTTTTTTTTCACAGATATCATAATGAATCTTCCACTTCCTGTTCAATTGGCGGTGATAACTACTTCTTTCAACCCGACTATGGCGAAGCAAAAACTAACTACTAATCATAATTCGACAAATGAGGTATCGTTGGAAGCTTCTTGATTGTCCACTGGTTAGAGGTTATATGGTGTCACAATTAATCCTCTAGAGGACATAAAGTAATGAACTAAAAAAAAATTTTAATGATGCCATGTTGGGTTTCAAATGAAAGGGCTCAATTAGCATATTTCGAATATATATATATATATATATATATATATATATATATATATATATATATATATATATATATATTATATATATACCGTATGTAACAGGATCATGGTACACCCCCCGTATCTCCTTTAGTTTTGTAGGTAATCTATTGAAATTTGGGATATCCCATATACATAATAAGCGGCACTTTTTGACCTACAAATGAATTTTTTTTTTACTTCCGGTTTCGCCGGAAGTGATACCAACTTTCGATTTTTGAATAGAACACCCTATATATCATTACATTTCTGAAATCTGCATAATTTTCTGAATCCAATGATACCACATAAGTGACATTTCAAACGTCAATATTTTTGTCAATTCAATTTTAAGTTTTTCATTTAAGGGTGCCATGATGGTTCCGATTTATTCCAATTCACCTGTCTAATGCTAGAAAAATCGAAATCCCGTCAAAAATACTATATTGCGTTTTTTATAAGCAAATAAAGTTCATTGTAATCGATTTTGGGGTAAAACTCAATTTTTTCAAAAGGAACCATATTGGTACCGTGGTACCATTTATTAGAACCATTAATAAGGAATTTATTCATACCTGCTAATAAAATGTGCGATAAATACAATCAAAATTACAGCTAAAAGGAAATAAGATAATATAATTACTTTATTCTAATTTAATACTAAGAAGTTACTAAGGTGGCTTTGAAATACAAAAAATGAACACAAAACATTACAACAATTGTTCGAAATGCTGTCCATTAACGTCAATGCACTTCTGAACTCGCATAGCTTCGAATGCCTGTTGAAGGTAATCAGTTACTAAGGAGGCTTTGAAAACAATGAAATTATTCATTCAGATTGTCAAATAAATAGGTATTGGTTTATCGGTGTTTTTATTGTGTATTGGAAAAGTCTTTACATTTGTTGTTATTTTTATTCAAAATACCCCACATCTATACAAGGGATGAAAAAGTGGACATGTTAATTATTCATGGGGAATGAAGAAAAAATGCCGTTGCGGCTAGAAACCTATATGCCAACCGAGATCCTGATAGACAACGTCCAGCGAGAAATAATTTTAATCGTCTTGAAAATCAATTCCGAAGAGATCCCGAAGAAAACATTATCATTGACGAAGGAACGGAAATTAATGTTTTAGCTCAAATAGAAGTTGATAAGACTGCTTCTTTAAGGCAAATTGGGTTTGAATTGGAAATTAGTCACCAAACGGTAAGCCGAATCTTGCACAAACATAATTATAAATCTTTCAAATATCAATTGCACCAGCACCTGTACGAAAATGATTATGAACGTAGGATGGAATATTGCAATAGGATCTTGCAGAATAATGTGCAGCCAAACAATGCTTTTTTGGGAAGGATTTTATTTTCGGACGAGTCTAGGTTTACAAATATTGGATTATTTAACCGACAAAATACAAGGTATTGGTCAAAAGAAAATCAAAATTTATTGAGGGAGGGTAACTTTCAAGTGCGGTTCGGTTTCAATGTTTGGCTTGGAATACTCGGTCGTAGAATCATTGGTCCAATAATATTTGAAGGACGCTTGACTGGAGATAGATACTCAGGATTTCTGCAAAATGAAATTGAGGATAGGTTAACTGAATTACCTGTCCATCTACGACAGGGATTGTATTTCCAACAAGATGGAGCTCCTCCTCATAGTTCCAGAATAGTAACTGATTACCTTCAACAGGCATTCCAAGAAAACGTAATTTTGACAAATGGTCCTGTGCGATGGCCTCCAAGGTCACCTGATTTGACACCTCTTGATTTTTTTGTTTGGGGCCATTTAAGAAACATTGTCTATGAAACCGTTGTTACAACCCGCGAAGACCTGGAGTTGCGAGTAAGACGCGCAATTAATAGTATAACGGCCAAGCAATTAGCGAACGTTCTTCAAGAAACAGCTATGCGTGTTCAGAAGTGCATTGACGTTAATGGACAGCATTCCGAACAATTGTTGTTATGTTTTGTGTTCATTTTTTGTATTTCGAAGCCACCTTAGTAACTTCTTAGCATTAAATTAAAACAAAGTAATTGTATTATCTTATTTTCTTTTAGCTGTAATTTTGATTGTATTTATCGCACATTTTATCAGCAGGTATGAATAAATTCCTTATTAATAGCACTAATAAATGGTACCACGATACCAATATGGTTCCATTTGAAAAAATTGAGTTTTACCCCAAAATCGATTACGATTAACTTTATTTGCTCATAGAAAACGCAATTCAGTATTTTTCACGAGATTTCGATTTTTCTAGCATCAGATTGGTGAATTGGAATAAATCGGAACCATCATGGCACACTTGAATGGAAAACTAAAAATTGAATTATCAAAAATGTTTGACGTTTGAAATGTCACTTATGTGGTATCATTGGATTCAAAAAATTATGCTTATTTCAGAAATGTAATGATATACAGGGTGGTCCATTCAAAAATCGAAAGTTGGTATCACTTCCGGCGAAACCGGAGGTGAAAAAAAGAACATTTGTAGGTCAAAAAGTGCCGCTCATTGTGTTTATGGTATATCCCAAATTTAAATCAATTACCTCCAAAACTAAAGGAGATACCATGATCCTGTTACACACGGTATATATATATATATATATATATATATATATATATATTCATTATGATGAGGAATATTTGTTCAATGTTGAAAGAATAATAAGTGAAATAATGATTCTTATATATCACATTAATACCTGCTATGTTTGTTTTGCAATTTTTCTGTACATTTTGCCTTTCTGGAACCTTGTACCATTTTCTAGTCAACGCACATGTCTCAAAAGTTCAGCACTGGAGGTTCTCCATTGTCATAAGGATGATGCCAATACTACATTCAATGTGCATAACCATAAATATAGAAAACAAAATTCATGAATAAACTTAAGATCTCAAAATAATATTCAAGTTGGAACATCCTGTATGATAAAATCGAATCAGAGGGAAACATGAGAGTGACATGTCACAACATTTTGATGGAAAATGATTACATATAAAAATTTGAGTATGGAAAATTGTCAAATATGAATGTTAACAAACTCTGTATATATTATGTAAGCTATAGAAATGTAAATTGTAAATAAAATCCTTGGAATAGTTTAGAATAGGAAAGAGTGTCCCAGAAAGTGAGCAAAAACCTAAAATTCGTGAGAATAAACAAAAAGTGGGGGTTGCCAAGAAGAAACATAACAAGTTTGGAGAGGATGGAAATTTATGTTTGAAAAGAAAACCGTAACAAATTTTGATAATAAATAAATGTGAAAATGCAAGAATTGTCGAGCACTTCCGTTGATATCAGCAAGAACGGGCACACACGTGAGGGCACACGTCGCTGCGAGCGGTCGTGCGGAGAGCGCATTTCTGGAATGACTGTCTTTATCGCTGGATATTTCACGTTGCATTTTCATGTTATGATTATTTCTCTAAAGAAATTGAATTATTTTCGTTTGATTGTCCATTTGGCGCCGACTCAAAATAAGTTACTAACAATAGTTTATTTTATTCTCCACTTCTCAGTTTTTTTTTTGCGGTTTAATTTACTTAAAAAGTTTTTATTTTCCAATTCTTTGTAGCTGGACTCTACTGCCCACTTTATTTTTCATAACTTTCAAAATACTTACTCACATATCTTGATATTTCTGAGTGAACATGCATTAATTGCTATAATTATGTTATTTCCATTTTCATCTGATCTCTGTCCGACAGCCCTATAACTCGATCATAACCCAGCTAGGTCTGAAGTTGAATGAAATGAGCCCAAACACGAGGTAGCTCCTGTAAATCGTTGAAGAGTTCCCTCGCCTGTCCTCCGTTTCCATAATTAGATTAACTTCTGGACGCGATTATGTTGTAGTGTCATCAGAACTACATATGTTTGCCAAGTTCAAACAGAATTGGTTTACAGGTGGAAAATTATTCTTCCCCTATTTGTCTACTCTTAGAGGTGGATTTTTTTGCAAATTCAAATGAGACCAACCCTTACCAATGAAAAAAAACATCAGAATCGGACTACTCTGTAGAAAGCTATGCCTGGTCATGCATGAAGAAAGATAAAAAAAAATGCGCATCGTCTTGAAAATCCCCTTTTTTTTTGTCGATTGAAAATAAGTCTGAAATTGATTTCTTATGGGTTACCAACATTGGTCGTACAAAACATTGAGTTGTTTTCCTGAGAGCAATATCACTTCAAGAAATTACCACTCTCCAACTTCAACAACCCATATTTCGAAACCTAGTGATGGGATTGAGTGGTGCCCATGGACACTTTTGTTCAGGGAGTCAAACTCTAGAATATTTCAAGAATTCAGAAAAACAACCCGGTGACAAGGGCACCGGTGGCACATACATGATGAGAACTCGACTACTACATACAATTTATTGAGGATTCCATATCTTTCTTCGTGTGTCCTTCTCCTGGAGGCTAGGAAATGGATGTAAAGGAGTTGAGGGTTTGGTAGGGGGAAAGTTTAGACTGCCAGCTTTCCCTTCCGGGGGGAGGACGAAGGAGGATACCTCTTAACATACTACCGTCGTTTTTTAATGAACCGCTATTTTGTGAGACGCCTTCTACTTGCGTTAAGGCGTCTTTGCGGATTTCTCTCTGACTCTTTTTTAGACTTAGTTATCATTCATATTTAATTTATTACGGAAATATTAATAAAAAAATAACAGTTTCAGAAAGTTTTTATTTTTATTCATTTGTTTAGGCTGGAAAAAGAATTTCTCCGCGTTTTCTCCAGGAGTGGCGCCTGTCCGTCGATTTCTACCGTTCTGTGCTCATAGTACCACCAATCCATCAGATAGTATTTGCCCCAAATTATATCATTTTGGGGTTTGTGATGTCTGTGGAGTTATTGTTATGGTTGCTCCTCAATTTCAAGATATAGATCAAAGTTCTGAAAAATGGCCCCGTGCTTTCTGGGCTGGTCGGCTCTGATGTTGGTGAAACCTATAGAATTTTTCTGAAATTTTACTGATAAAGTCCGTTATTTTTCCAACTTTAGCTAGCTCGCGCAGATCATCCAGTCTGATGTACCCGTCAAGTTGACGAGAGTTTTATCGATAACTGAAGTCAAGCAACATCGGGCGCGGCTAGTACTTGAACGACTGACCACCTGACAAGAGGGTGCGCGTTGAAATGTCCTTACAACTGTAGCATAGTAGCATATTCGCAGCTTCAGGCGTCTAATCAATGAGCACGAGATAAGAAGATAGATATGCCGTCCTTCGGAGGAGACGTTAAGATGAAGGTCCCGAGTGCATAGTTGTTGAGCTCGTTGAAAACCCTACCTCTGAAACAACAGAGGTATCGGCAAAATTTCCGGTTGGGAGGAGTGGGCTCGGTGCTTAGCCCTGGTCGCAGAAATAGGCCGACGTTAAATAAAGCCAAAAAAATGGTCTAAATTTTGCATACTTCCCTTCGACTATTTTCGTACTAGGAAATGGAAAGAAATTCTGTGGATATTTTGTTATCTGGGTTTTGTCATGAGATATATCTCACATTAATTAGTTCAAACCGCTTCTACCATTTATATTTATGAATTTCACTTAGTTGAATGACTATTGACAAACTTGATCACCTGTCCCATTTCAACCACATAAAATTGCTAATTTCGGTTTGTTGTAACCACAATGGCAGAATTTTCATTTGGACATATGAATATATTCAGTTATTCGAGTTTTCGATATCTACGTTTAATTCTTTGAATTATAAAAAAGTATCACTTCCCGAAATAATAAAATTTATATTTTCCTCAGCATTTTTGTAATAATAATATTTATTCCACAAGTTTCTGAAATTACAATGAAATTCTCAACAAATTGGGGTTTTTAAAGTTCTTCATATATACGCAGCCCTACAGATAATTTCATAAACCTTCACAAATCAAGTTGCACTGATACTAATATATGTACCTGCCCAGAAATAGATCAAGTATCATCTATAAAATACCTAGGAGTGACTCTGGATCAGCACATTCGCTGGACCGAGCACATCTCAAAAAAATTCACATATTTTACACATTAAGAAATATCCTATCACGCAAAAACCTACTAATGCTTTATACTTCCCTAGTAGAATCCATTCTAAGATATTACAATATGGGGAGGAGCTTTCGAAAACAACTTACGTCCTCTACATATCATACAAAATTCCATCATAAAAATTATATTCAGGAAAAAGAAACAGTAGTCCACAAAATACTATATGAAGAAACTGAAATCCTTCCAATCAGCCTTTTGTATGCTCATCAATGTATAGTTCGAGTATACACAACTAAAAACTCACTTCAAAGCAGATCTGTCCAACCAACTAGATAAACTAGAAATAAAGAATTAGCAATACATACATTTGAAAGAGCTATATCCCAGAGAACGTTTCTATTTTTCGGTCCAAAATTTCACAATTCAATACCGGTTCAAAACTGAAATGAAAAACTATATCCTGAGAAACAAGGAAACATTCTATAAAATACAACGATATTTATTAAAAAAAAAGCTCATCCCACCATTTTGCTGCTATCCCTGCCCTCAACCAATCGTCAAATATCATCAGAATGTTGGTTAAAATCAATGTGCACATATAAAATATACATGTGTGTGAAGTCATGCTTTACACTAGTGACAGTTACCTTTTTCACTTTTTTCTTGTAAATTTTTGCCCGCCTAAATTTTTAGCATAGTTCATGTACAGTACTAATAGTTTTTGAAGAAGCTTTGGATACAACACACACACAGGCAATTATGCCCAGGTATGTTTTACTCAGAGAACAAATCTAACCCCATGTTTGTAAAAAAAAAAATTCTGTACATGCAATACTTTGAATACATTTGAATTTGAATAGGTGATTTTGTTCTTGTTCTCCTACTGAATTATAACTGAAAAATTGCCTCTAATACCAAGAAGTCTTCCTATATTCCATCAATATTTTTAATTTTCTAGTGTTTTACGTTAAAGTATATTATAATTTGTTCATTACCTTTTTTATGTGCAATATTTGATTTTTTCCATCTTTGAGTGACTAAACTCTTTTATTCACATGAGAGTAAAAACATTCCAATCACTGTTATATTTTTTGTGGTCAATAAACTATTATTATCATTATTATTCCTACATATTTCCACTGAAACAACAATATCTGTTGTCATTAGTGATATTCAATTCATTCGTCACTTTCAATCATATAACAATCGCTGTACTACAGAAAGAGGGTCTTTCTGCTTTTTTTTCATTTCGGTTAGCTAATTTCAGAATAAAAATCATGTCAAGGGTTCGAATCCACACAAAAGTTACGCAAGCGACTTATAATAACGCATTTTTTCGTGAGCGGTATTCTCAAGGCGACCCGACCTGCTATACCGGAATACATGCGAAAACTCTTTGAGATACAGGGTGTTCCAAACTCGATGGCCTATTACGTTTCTGGAGAACAGGAAACAGGATTATTTTGAGAATTTGGGTTTTGGTTTCCTGGGTGATTAGTTCTGCTCTATCGAACTGAAATATTTTCAGCGCTACGGCGTTGCCGCTTATATTGAAAAGTAGCATCAACTTATATATTTCAAACGAGACACCCTGTATAATATAGCATTTTTTGCTTTGCTACTGCTTTGCGATCATTTTTGTATAATACTTTCCTATACCTATCTCAAACGTTTTTCGAGAAATTCATTGATTTCCTTATTTTTTGTGCAACACATAGCTTCAATTAAATATTTATTACTGCGGTATTTAGACTCGTACAAAAGCTAATATTTTGGGGGTAGTTCCAATGTTCAGTGTATCAGTTCTTTCTAACGGAATTCGTTCTCCATTATACATAGTAATTTGTGATTTTTCCGATAGATACAAAAATGATGGAAAGTAAATTTTTCAAATGGAACACCCTGTATGTTATCGAATATCCTGCAAGACAATTAAAGTTTCTTCCGAATGATGTATCATGTTCATATACCTAAATGGTCTGGTTTCCGAAATAAAAGCAAGTTTCTATCAAAATCAGATTATTTTGCCATATTTTGTATTGAATGTCATGGAATACGTCATTATGAAAATTCGACAATTAGTGCATCAATAATAAGAGGTTTGCGCGTTCATTATAAAAAATTTGATCAGAAAAGAATCAAAATGGAAGGCAATAACTATTCAAACGAAGTTTTGATGAAATTATTTGTCTTTATGGTCAATGTGATGAATGAACGGTAGAGAAAGGTATACGACATGTTTTGTAAAAGTTATTTGTATTTGTAAGTAGAATCCAAAAACAGAATGAAATACTGGGTGTTCCATTTGAAATTCGAGAGCTGCTTTGAGTTGCCAGTACATGTGGCAACACTGCAACCGTGAAAATATTTTTAAGAGCTAGATCACAGTCTCTTAGCGTGGAATACAAGATTTCGAGTATTTGTATCTCAGATCTCTAGGAACGTCCAATAGGCCATCGAGTTTGAAATACCCTGTATATTAATCATTCTTTGTACAATCAGTTCGTCATCTTATCATTCATATGCTTCAATACACCACAGAACCTTCTGCATGTTCTTGCTATAATTTGATCACATTGACCACGAAGATAAACAATTTCATCAAAACTTTGTTTGAATAGTTATTGCCTTCCATTTTGATTCTTTCCTGATCAAATTTTTGGTAATGAACTCGCAAACGGTGCAGTAAATGTCAATTTTCATAATGACGTAATCCATGACATTTAATACAAAATATTGCAAAATAATCTTATTTTTATAGAAACTTGCTTTTATTTCGGAAACCAGACTATTTAGGAACATGATACATCATTTGAAAGGAACTTCAATTGTCTTCCAGGATATTCGATAATATACAGGATGTTCCATGTACTTTTCACCATTTCTGTATCTATCGCAAAAATCACGAATTTTGAACGACCCTGTATGATAGAGAACGAATTCCCTCAGGAATAACTGATGCACAGAACAGTGGCAAACTACACCCAAAATTTCAGCTTTGTACGATTTCAAATGTCGCAGTAATAAACATCCAATTGAAGCATTTTGCCCAAAAAATAAGGAAATCAATGTTTTTCGAAAACTGCTTGAGATAGGTATAGGGAAGTATAATACAAAATTTATCGTAAAGCAAAGCGAACAAGTCAATAATATACAGGGTATCTCATTTAAAATATCAAATTTGAAGCTACTTTTCAATATAAGCTACAACGCCGCAGCTCTAAAAATATTTTAGATTGATAGAGCAGAACTAATTACACGAGAAAATCAATTTTCAAAATTATCCTGTATCTCGTTCTCCAGAAACGTCCAATACGCCATCGAGGTTGGGACACTCTGTATAACATACTAAATTACATGTCCACTTCCTCACTAAATCGTCCTAGGGATATCCAATAACAATGTGCCTCAAATATCCAAAATTGCAATTATTTATTTTTTGGGAGTGGTAATGAGATGAATGTGAACAACTATCCACCAATTTCTACAATTTGAATTTGGCAAATATTCTGGGAAACTAAATCTCACCTGACAAGTGATACGGGTCCCAGGACAACGAATCGAGGATAGATGCAACTCAGCGAAAAAGTATCGAATGCAATGACCATGTCGAAAAAAAAATATATCAATTGCATCTTCGTCAATTTGGCCAAGGCATCCGATTCCATTGTCACAATCAACTTCTCTATACGCTTGGATGTATTGGCTTCAGGAGCGCAGTTATAGATTCATAGAGCAAGTACCTAGAAGAAAAAAAAATTATTTAATTTTATGATGCCGAAAGTATTTATGTCTGATATTCATCAGGGCTTGATGCTGGTTCATTCTTTTGTGTTATATTTTCTCAAAATTTCCGCACCTTTTTTCGAAGACTGGGGGTATAACCAGTTCCGCAGCCAATATTTCTATCATATACAAAGTAACCCAGGGGTGTGTGCAAGCTCCATAACTTTTTCTCTATCCAAGCTATCGACTGGATTTTTGTTTTGAACATTATATTCATATACAGATTGTCCTTATATAAGACATATTTTTGTTACATTTTTCGATCCGTCACCATTCAAAATAACTAAACCAACTTTCACCAGTCCAGTCCGTAAGGCTTCATTGCATCTTCTGAAGCCTACTTTGATTTTTTGAAAATGTCAAATTACAAATGGCAATAGCTCGACTTTTTGAATTCAACACACTATATTTTATAGCATCATTGCATAGCATTTTTCAGGAACTTTTTGCCGATATAGGGTTTGTTGGGTCCACTCTGTAAAGTTCGAGAGATTTGTTGCAAAATTGGAAATTTTGATGGTTTTTTCCAAAAAAAGGAATTGAGTAAGCCGCTGTCGTTAAATTCGACACCTGAGTGAAATTTCAATGATTGTACACGTTAATTAATGAATTATTTCACTCGCGAAGAATTAGTGAATATGTACTGTATTGGTGAAGCTGACAGAAATTTTATATTAGAAAGCAGAATCAACGATAAAAAATATCCAGAAGCAAGAACTCCACGGGTGTCTTCATTCCAAAAGTTGAGAAATTGGTTTGAACTCACTGGTAGTGTCTCAAATCAAAAAAAAATATTGGTGCTAGAAAAATTTTTTACTCAAACACTTGGGAAATAGCAGCGGAAAAGAATATTTCACAAAGTAGTGAGAAAATAATAATATTGGAACTATATCAATAATTGTATGGTAATTATTTTGCAAAAAGGGTTACGTTTTGTATTCGAATGAATGGTATGAATACCGACTGAATAAATATCCAGGTTAGTCAATATTTTCATTTTATTTTATATATATATATATATATATATATATATATATATATATATATATATATATATATATATATATATATATATATATATATTCTTTTCGCTCTTCAATCTCTTACTCAATCCCCTCATTCTAACTATCTAAACCAATATAAATAATCTGTAATGGATCATTTTATACTTGAATACGATAATCAACCGATAACTACGAATGAAATTACTAGCATGGAATCTTCAACCAAATCTTTGGCATTTCTGATTGTCTTTCAATATTCCATAATAATATGAAAAGTATCACCAAACACTTTGACGAATCCCAAAGTTATTCATCTGAAGTCCTGAAAGAGTTGAGTATCATTGCACTAACAGAAACCTGGAAAGTTGAGTCTTTTGAACTTAACGGGTATAAAATGATTTGTAAAAGGAAGAGGGTCAACCAAAATGATAACCAATCCATTCCAATAATATTTATTTTTGCTTTTCTGTATTTACATTTCATACACTTAACCTAAATACTAACTATTCTACATATATACATATATACATTTATACAGAATGATGAGTGTTCGCGTACCAGCATTCCGGAGAGGACCAGTTCATCCCCCCAGAGCTCCGTTTCCGGTCTCCGGACGAATGACCTGGTCCCAAGAAGGAAGCAACCCACGTCCAGGCGAGGAGATGGACCGTCCCATCAGATTTTGGAGCTGTTTCTCTTGAGCGTTCAGTAAGTGTATGTTGGTTTTTGAATTCAATTTCAGCCTCCTGCTTACGCTTATGCCGAATTTTGAAGTATTTTTTAATTTTTGTTGTGAATGAGGTTGTTTTGTGTATGTGGTTTTTGTGGAAGCTTCCAGGAAAATAATAGTAAAAAACCTGGTTGAAATGTGATTTGCTTGACGTCGTTTGGGTATATGTTTTGAGTTATTAAGTTTTGTAGGCATTTTGAGTATATGTTTGTATTAGTTAAGTTTTGTAGGTGCTTTGAGTACTTATTTTGGTAGTTATAGGTTTTAGGTGGTGTTTTTTGAGTAGTTTGTGTTTTGAAGTATATTCGATGTTTGTGTTGTGGTGTTTTGGTAGTTATAAGTTTTGGGTAATGTTATTTGAGTAGTTTGTATTTTGAGGTGTGGTCAATGTTTGTGTTGTGATAATCAACCCGTGCCCCCAGTCAGCGACAGCGACCACCAAGGACCGTGGGGTGGTGACGGATCAAGCCGCCCCCCCCGCGTTATGCCCTTGGAGCCGCTGCCACCAGCGAGGGGACGAGCTGATGTACGACTTGAGTTAATGAAATTATGGCATCCTGAATGTTTGTCAATATTTTTGATTGTTTTGAGGTATTCAAAATTACTTTTTTAATTTCGTTCAATAAGTCCTGAACCAAAATCTGCGGGGGCGGGCCATTCCCATCGTCCGTTTCAGGTCGATTTACCGCGTTTCTTGGTTCTTCTATGAGTATTCTTCGATTTTCCATCCAAGTGGGAACGCCTCTGACACCCTGGCCTCGGGGGTTGGCTGGCGTTCCTGGGTACATGTTCATTCTTGAGTTCCCTGCTTCCGTTCCCCTGTTTGCTGGGGGGCGGGCTTGGGATTGTTTCTCTCGATATGCAAGCTTCTTCAAGTAGGCTGCGCATTTCTTATGATTTGCCGGATGATCCAACTTGCAGTTTGCACATTTGGCTGGAACATCTGGGCTTTTCCGACATGTTGCCGTGAAGTGTTAGTTGGCGCACTTCAGGCATCTGGGTGTTAGATTGCAGTTGGGTGCCGCATGTCCCCATTCCTGGCACCTTCTGCATTGCGTGAGGTTGGTATCCGCTCTCCTGACTTCCCAGTCGATGAGCGTGTTATGCAATGTTTTTATTCTTCTTTTTATACTTGACAGAGTGATTTCTCAGCTTGTGATCACAAGATATAGCGGTCTCTCTGTTTTTTTCATTGTACACACATTAAGTGCCTCCAGGGTGTGTTCCTCTTTGAGCCACTTAATGATTTCTTCTGCTTTCGGTGCACTGTCCATGCCTTCGAGCACGAACGCGTGCTGTTTCTTGTCTTTGTGCGTGTAGGTGTGGAATCCTACTTTTTCCTTTTTGATGAATTCTTTCATCTTTTCAAAATCTTCTATACATTCTGTGTGTATTAGGGTGTTTTCTCTTGCATACTTTATATACATATTTTTCTTGCAGTTTTTTTTCATCTGCAAGTATGCTTCCTCGTTAATTACCGGCTTGCCTTCCAGAACAACTGGAGGCGGCAGGTTTTGATTATTTTTATTACCCTTTACTGTTGCTGGGATTTTTCCGCTTTCGTGGATGGTTGCATTTGCGTCCTCCTGTATATCCTTTACATTTGGTGACTTTATTAGTTTCCTTCTTTTCGCTTTGTTCCTCGTTTTCCCCTTGGTTATAGGGCTTTCTTCTTCTATAGATTCGTCCTCACTGGACGGATCTGAAGGTCCGTCAGTGTGGGGTAGGCTTTTTAGTATTTTCTTCCCTTTTGCCTGTCTGTCCGGTTGTGTTTTTATCACAACTTTCGGGTACAGGCCTGATGGATTTTGTTCTGGGCTTCTTTTCATTGCCGCTTCCAAAATGATAACCATGGTGTATGTACAGGATAGTTATTACGAAAGCCATGAATTTAGAAAAAAATTGAGATGGTACCGGTGTAATTGTATACATGACCTGCGATTAAGTTAATATATGTGTTGTTATTGTATATAGTATATGTAACGTCGAGGTTTTCAATTCAAACCCCCATAATTTTCTTGAAAGAAAAATAGCGACAGCCAATGAATATACTCTTTTCTCAAGTGATATCAACATGAATATTTTGAACCACAAAAATAAAAATGTTGAAGAGTACTCAAATATTATCTTAGCTGGAAGATTCAGATCTCTGATTACCAACCCAACCCGTGTAACCACCATGTCGAGCTCTTGTCACGATCACATATTTTACAAAAATAACGATGATAACACTGAACATTTATTCCCAGCTATTATTAAAACGAATATTACAGACCATTATTCCACAACAGTAATTATAAAAAATCAGAAAAATCAGCAGGTTCATGATAACTATTTATACAAAAATAAACTAGTTAAAATAATCAAGACCGAGTCCTGGTCCACTGTCTATAACATGAATAATGAGGATTTGGTAACCGATAATTTTATAAACACCCTGAAAGGAGTGATTCAAAAAGCTACTAAAACAAGAATCATAAAACCATTCGAAGAAAGAAACCATAGAGGCTTGATAACATCAATAGAAAAAAGAGACAAATTACATCTAATATTATTGAAAGATGCGCCCAACAAAGAAAAAAAAGCAATAAATATAAACTACAAAAACAAACTTACGCTTTTGCTCAAAAAACTGAACTCGACCATCTCGAAAACAAAATCAAGGAAAACAAATTTCTGGAATGTTGTGAAAGAATTTTGTGCTGAACCAAATCCAAATAGATCCATCAACAAAATTGAATTATAAAATCTGAAATAACCGACAAACTACAAATTGTAAGTCACTTCAATGAATAATACACAAATATAGGTGCAAAAATGGCTAATGTCAAACACCACAATTTTCCTGAAACCTACTGACCACAAGGAAATCGAATCACTCATCAGTGACTCAGAATATGAAAAAGACACTGGAATTGATATTATCTCTAACGAAATCCACAAACTAAGCAGCGATATATCAAAACCTTTTGCATACCTTATAAATTTCACATTCGTAGGAGACCAGGTTCCAAAACACTTCAAGAAGGCAGTAATCAAGCCTATTCATGAATCGGCTGGAAAATATCATGTCTGCAACCATAGACCAATCTCCTTAATCTCTTCAGTAGCGAAAATCTTTGAGAAAGCAGTAAATAATCGATCTACCAGTTTTATAACAAGCAATAAAATAATATTCCACCATCAATATGGTTCACAAGATGGTCAATCAACGCAGAATGCTATTGCTAAGTTAACATCATATTAAAAAATGTTTGGAGGTATTTGTAGATCTGGCAAAAGCCTTTGATATGGTAAATCATAGCCTTTTGCTTGATAAACTAGAATGCCATGGGGGCAATTCGTGGACCAAAATAGAACTGACAAAGCAGACATCAAAATGATTTTTGAGTGGTTCGAAGAAAATAAACTGACTGTCAACGATACAAAAACAAAAATCATACCTTTCACCTCTTACAAACCTTCCCTGCCTAATTATAATTCTATAAATGTTGAAAATCACACCCTTGAACTTGTTTAGTCAAATACCTAGACATCCACATTTACTCCTTCTTAAGGTGGGATGAACAGGCCCGTAATATTGTGAATAAACTAAGAGGTATGATTTAAAAATTCAAACAACTAGTTGAATTTCTATCATTTCATCATTCTAAAACCATCTACTACGCATTCGTGGAATCTATTTCACATCATGGTATTATAGGTTGGGATGGAATTAGGAAAAACTATTTGAAACCTATGGAAATAATCCAAAAGTGAATCTGAAAATCATAGTTAAAAAACCCCGCATATACCCCTCAAACCAGATATTCATAGATGTAAATGTGATGGACATCATACCGCTTTTCTGTTTCAGAGCTACTTCTGACTTGTATTTGAACAGACAAATTTCAAATAATTTACCACATACCTCTGGCACCAGATAAAGCATCGCATCAGCTATTTATGTCTGCTACCCAGAAATCGCTCAGCCAAAATGGATTCCGCTATATAGGATCAAAATTATCCAATAAATAACCAAACGGCCAGAAACATTTTTACTGGGCTCGCCTTTTCAAAATAAAACTAGAAAAATGGATACTCTCTAATGATAGAAAATACTTCTCGTATGTTATTGATCCAATCTAGAAAATATGTAAAATCTGATGAAACCCTAATTTTCTTTAATTTTCATTTTTAATTTTCAATGTACATTCATCCAGAACATTTTTAAGTATATCATTCTCTAACTAATAGCTATAAAACCCAGTTGTTAGTCTTGATTACCACTTTGCCATTCAGTCTCTAATTAAAAATAGGCCACATTACCAATAGTAAACCTCAACAGACTGGTAATACTCCTGTTTATTTACTGTTGCGTTGCCCTTTCAAAAACTACCCAATACCTATTATCACATGAACACCATTTATCACCAATTTAATACTAATACTGATGTTATACTGATACTAATGTTCTGTAATACTTTCTGTGAATAAACATTCATTCATTCATAACGGGGATTTTGATACTTTAAACAAAATTATGTTTTCTGATGAAGCAATGTTCAAGTACCACGGGTCGGTTGACAGACAAAATGTGCCTTATTATTCAATCGGAAATCCTCACTGAGGACTGTTGATCACCAAAAGCAATGGTTGGTAAATGTTTGGGAAGGGATTATTGGAAATCACATTATTGGACCCTACTTTTTCGACAATGTGCTGAATGGTAAAAGGTATTTACATTTTTTTCGCAAAAATCTCCCCAAAATGTTAGAAGAGATAGATTTGAACACCAGATGGACCATGCACGATAGTGCTGCAGTGCATAACCATAGGATAGTGCAGGAATTTTTGGATCATATCGTTGGATAAGCAGAAGAGGTACTATTCCTTTGCCCGCGCAATCTGGAAACCATATTCTTATAGATTTCTTTGTTTCGGGATACGTGGGGAAAAGGGGTTCCAGAGGTCGTCTAACAACTGCAGATGATATTTATCAAAACAGGGTCACGAAAGCCTTCCATTCAACTGAAGAAATGAGTACCGTTCAACATCAGAAAAAACTATCGCAGACAAGGGGTCATCATCTTGTGAAATAGTCAAGTAGTCACAAAACTAAATGAAAGATGTAGATAAAACAAGATAGTCCCCACACCTGAGTGAAGGGAAATAGAGAAGCAGGAAAACTTGCAAAGAATGGGACTGAAACAAAATTCTTGAGACCTGAAACCTTTTACGGGATTCGAACTAGGATAGTTTTCATAAGACTTTGCCTTAGCACTTCAGTTCGATTATGATGGCTTAAATTTGAAGAGTTATACAATGATCTTCATGGGTTCTTTTGGCATACTGTGACGTATATCTTATGAAATGTAGGTTCTCATTAGATAAATATCAGATCCATGTTCCGGTTGACATGGAAACTTATGGCTTGCTTATTTGTAACTTCGAGTTCTATGTTTCCATGTCACAAAATTCACTTCTCTTGCCACATAATGTCAAGCTTCAATAACACTTCAACAATGAACAATGACTATAGTTCTATTGATTTTAGATAATTGTAATTCAGAGTAATCCTGGACCAGGATGGATATTAATATGTATGTCCTGTGAATTTTTACACTGTTTGATGTGACGAATATATTTTCATGTTTTTTTTCTGTAAACCCGACGATAAGTTACATTACTTCTTTCAAATGTTCAAAGTTTCCATTTGAAATTTACATTTATATTTCAAATCGATAGAAAAACTTCAATTATCACTCACATACCAGTGAGCACTGAACCATTGTATTAAATTAATTTTCTGCACGGAAAACAAATTTCTTTCTTCGACTATATATACTTCTGACTGACAACATGCAATGCTTTCTGTGGTTCGGGGCTCATTTACTAGAAGACCAGCAGTTTGTGTGAAAAATTTTCACATTGTCTCCTGTTACTTCTAAAGATACTAGAATTGTTTTCTTCGATATGTACTCCTGTTTTTTATAATTCCGTTTTGGTGAAACATATTCTCTCCAGAATTGTATGGATGTGTCAAATTTCACGACAGCGGCCCACTCGACTTCTTTTTTTTCTTTCGAAAAAATCATCATTATTTCTGATTTGGCAACAAATCTCACAAAGTTCACAAAGTAGACCCCACAAATTTCATTTTGAAAAAAATCTCTTGAAAAATGCCTGAGATAGATATTCAATTCAAAAGTAAAGAAAACATCCAACCTTGTTATAATCAAACTGGTGATAAAGTCAGAACTAGTTGAATTTATTCTCTGCTTTGAGGCACTCATAAATCACAGTAAGAAACAAACAACAGAATGAGTTGGAAACATCCGCAACTGGGTATTGTTACGATAAATACTATCACGACCATTGTAGTGATTCATATACTGTTGCCAAGCAAAATTCTCGTAAGCACTCTTTACAAAGCAATCTACGAATGGGAGATTCTGCTAGTGTTTTCTGAATGGCTGGTGAATGAAAGATCCTAAGATAATTCAACGACTAATCAGTAAACCGTACGCGATGTGCACGAGAATCAATTTGAGCAAAACTAATTTGTATTATATTAATATATCAACTACGAAAACGCCGCCACAGTGATATTGGCGACTCCAGAATCTAACCAAAATTGAAATTCACTACTTCATTCATAAATGCGACCGGTGATTCATCTTGTCTTCCACTCTTCAAAATACGCACGTAACAGCTTGGTGTTCAGTTTTGAAAGCCAGCAAAAGACAAAGACAGTAATGTTCAAATTAGTTCTTCTGCACATCGCGTACTGTTTTCTGATTGGTTGCTAATTAGGTTACTTCATTCACTAGTCAATCAGAAAACACTAGTAGAATCTTACGAACTTTCGTTCGTAGACAGCTTTGTAAACCGTGCATGCGAGGATCTTGCTTGGCAACAGTGTTCATTTCACGTGTTCTAAATGTCTGAAACACTGCAATTGTCGGTATATTATTTTTTTAAACCATATTCAATTGCGAAGGCTTCTCTTTTCGATACTATTTGTGTCGTTTGTTTCTTACTAGTGATAATTATGATAAGTGCTTCAATGCAAAGTATGATGTCAACTAGTTCTGACTTTATCACCAATTTGGATATAACAAGGATAGTTGTTTTCTTCACTTCAAATTGATATCAATCTCAGGCAGCCTGCAATGTATACATTGACCACACAATCAGTTCAACATTCTACATTATTCAAATGTCGAGTTCAATGTTAATTGTTTTAGGCAATTGCCAAAGTTTTTCTCTGAGTAGGTTACCTGAACTTTTGTTGGATTTTACAAGGAAAAAACATATTTTCAATTTTTTTTCAGATTTTCAGCCACTGTAATTTGTAATGAAATGGCATTATACACTCCATTCACGGATGTGCAAGAGGTCAGATTACAATATATATATATATATATATATATATATATATATATATATATATATATATATATATATATACATATATATATATATATATATACAGGGTAGCCCACCACATTCGCCTCGGTATTTCTACGAGAAATGAAGAGAGTTGGGGAAAAACATTCAGCACAGTCATATGTGGGTCCATGAGAAGCATATTCCAAAATTATTTTGAAATATATAGGGTGATCCCCAAAAAAATTACATACCAAAGTTATATTTTTTCTTATGGAACACCCTATATTTTTTTATATTTTTAGATACTATAGACAAAATAAAGGTGAGTTATTATCATATTTCCCATACTTAAAACTGACCGTTTCTGAGAAATTTTGAGAAATTTAAAAATACAGACCATAATTTGAAAATTGTTTTCACCCTGTAACGTGTAACGAGCTGCTCGTGATTAAATGTACTGTTCAGCTCACAGGTTGAAGTTAACTGCTACATGAAATTTTTAATGCAACATTATACAGAGTAGCGAAAAAAATTGCCTCAAAATTTGGACACACATTTAATTAAATAACTTCTTAAAGTTGAATGGAACACCCTGTATTTAGTGGCATAGTTTGACGCAGAATAAGAGTCCCTTCAAAACTATATCAGGGTTCCCTATACCTATCTCTTCTGCTTTTCACACATTTTACTTATGAGTAATTTTTTTATCTTAAAAATGAAACACACTGTATTGTAATGAAAAGCTTAAAAAGCATTTTTGACGTCATTTTATCACACTCACCGATTATCAAAATCATATCAATTCGTTCTTCCTGGGGATAAGTTCTCATTTTACAATATTTCAAAAAGACAATAATTTTGAACTAGTTGAAACAATAATAATGGTTTGATTAACAAGTTGTGTCACTGTCAAATACTTTTTGTTTCATAATAATAATTAACGTCATCTAGGCCAGAGCCTACTATTATTAAAAAAATAGTATAATAGGTTTTATAGGAAATCGTAAATTTATGTTTTTATTGACCCCATATTGTAATTTTGGTATTTATTTCAATATGAAGTCTAATTTGCTAAAAAAGCGAATTCAACATATTTCGCCTCAATAATTAGGACACGTGCATCTTCTTATTTTGAAGAATGCTTTAATATTTCAGAAATGGCAATAAATTTGAGTTTTTACATTTGCCTGCATTTTACTTTAGATACAACGTATTTTCAAAAATTTAAACTTCTAGCGAATTTTTTTTTTTATGTTCTGGTTTCCACGAAAAGGGATATCCTGTAATGTTCAGAGAACATCGTGGGAACCAAGGGAAAGAAGGTAGGAGTTGGTGTTCTTCTTAAAATTTTTTAATAAAAAGGTTTTTGAAACGCTTTTTAAGCTTTTCATTACAATACAGTGTGTTTCATTTTTAAGATAAAAAATTACTCATAAGTAAAATATAAAAACGCCTTTTGTGTAAAAAGCAGAAGAGATAGGTATAAGGAACCTGAATATAGTTTTGAAGGGAATCCAATTCTGCGTCAAATTACGCCACTAAATACGGGATGTTCCATTCAACTTTAAGAAGTTATTTAATTAAATGTGTGTCCAAATTTTGAGGCAATTTTTTCGCCACTCTGTATAATATTGCATTAAGAATTTCATGTAGTAGTTAACTTTAACCTTTGAGCTAAGCAGTACATCTAATCACGAGCGGCTCGTTACACGTTATAGGGTGAAAACAATTTTCAAATTATGGTCTGTATTTTTAAATTTCTCAAAATTTCTCAGAAACGGTCAGTTTTAACTATGGGAAATATAATAGTAACTCACCTTTATTTTGTCTATAGTATCTAAAAATATAAAAAATATAGGGTGTTCCATAAGAAAAAATATAACTTTGGTATGTAATTTTTTTGGGGTCACCCTTATATTTTAAAATGATTTTGGAATATGCTCCTCATGGACCCACATATGACTGTGCTAAATGTTTTTCCCTAACTCTCTTCATTTCTCGTAGAAATACCGAGGCGAATGTGGTGGGCCACCCTGTGTATATATATATATATATATATATATATATATATATATATATATATATATATTGTAATATAATGGCCATTTGTAATGTAATGATAGATATAACAAATTATTTTGTTATTATTTCGCCCCACGTTTTGGGTGCCAATTGTAATGTAATGATAATTGTAAACACAATAGTTGTTATGATATTAACTTTTTTGTTATGAAATATTGATAGATGATTATTTTCGCCCTGTATAATATATTTTGCAATGATGTAATAATAATTGCTAGCTAACGTAACTGTTCTCTCGTCACGTTGCTGCCAATTGTTATCACTTTCCTTACCACAGCTACACTCAGTTGGTACGCCCCTTGTCTCAGATAGCCGGTTCAGGCAATTGAGCCACTAGCCACTGCTTGATGTCAATTTTTATTCAGTGCTTATAAGTATGATTGCTGATAATTGTGGAAAATAAGCAACAAAGTATCAAAAGCAATTATTTCCTTTATTCAGGAAAACTTAAATTTACCTGGCCTACGATAGATGAATTATCCTATGGTGAATCTACAAATATTCATGGATAATCATGAGAAAAGTTCATGGGTAAAATATACACAACCTCACTTTTACCTTGAAAGTTAAATTTTCTTTAATAGTTCAAATTCAAATGAAATAAAGTTCTTCTGATGGGATATGAGTTATTAGTGAAATTGTTCAGTTCGTGATGTGCACTAGGAAAGTTTATACCTGTCGCTGGAACGGTCGCTGTTCAATATACACCCAGATTCGGATTACCTTTCACTCCAATGCTCTCAGGAACTCCAATACCAAAAAGAAGGAACCATACAAATTCCGAAATCAGCTTTGAATACTTGTATATGGTGTACAAATAAGGTAATGTTGGTTTTCTGCTTATTATGTTGTAATTAATGAATTTTTCTTTCTCTCCCAACAAAACGTGGCATTCGTTTTTTCGTTTCCAGGGTACCATTTTTTCTCATTCCTTTCGATTTGAATTTTTGAATTCGCGCACTATATTGTCACATTTTCACTGTTTCAGGTTATTTGTCAAAACTTATGAATAGAACTATTTTTACTTTCTTATAAACTATATACAATTTCAGTGATAATTGTCTCTGACACTTTCTCGTTCCCATTTTCTCACAATTTCAAATCTTTCATTTGACCATACTGTTCCCTGATTGGCTATTGTCATCAAGAAGTTTGCTGTTCTTCCATTGGCTATTTTAAGTTACATACAATTTCATATACTGTATGTTTCAAGCTTATAATTTTGTGGATCACATTCTATTCAGGATGTAATCATTATGACAGTGTATGAAATTGATTGTGTTATAGTATTCGGACATTTTTATCTATTCATATTATACAGAGGCTTAATAAAGGAAATAAAACTTCAGAAATTATGTAAAAACAATCTCTTGAAACTAATAGCTATTAAGTAATTATTCTTTTTGTGGGTTTTTTCCTTTTAATATATAAACTGGTTTTTCATAACATAACAATATATATATATATATATATATATATATATATATATATATATATATATATATATATATATATATATATATATATATATATATATATATATATATATATATATATATATATATATATATATATATCTGAATCCATTCACAAATATTCCGATAATTCACCCCTTTTATTCCAAAGAAAACATAACAGATTATCGTATCATCTGCGAATCATTCTCCTCCATCCTGTAGATTGGATTAGTATTCCCGTAATTCTGAAAACGGCTGGAAGCCTGACGAGAAACTGAAATATCGAATCACTGGTACAAATAATTATTTTAAATGCTAAAATTCTGTTGAACTCACCTTAAAAAAATATACCGTAGGCGGGCTTTCTAATTGGGCTGTCATAACATGAATTAACCGTGATGTTTCTTTTATATTGTTCGAACGAATTTTCATTTTCCCGTGCAAATTCTCCGCCATCATATCTTCTTATCTCTTTGAAGAACATAAAGTCTCGGAAAAATAATTTGATGGAATAATTAACGATTTGGATATAAAAATACTGAAATTCAATGAGCTGAGAGTAAGAATACAAAATCGAATTGAATTCAACATATGTGAATCCTCATACGTTTGGAGATGAATGACTTCATGATAACACTGTTACCGAAAAGAAAAATAAAGTTGAACATCGAAGCGAATATTATGAAATTGATGAACAAATGCTCTGTGATGTTTGAAACAAACGAATGCAGGGTATTGATTGAGTAATACCTTTGGGAACGTTTGAATGTTTAACCCAACAAAGACTGTTACTCACGTTTCAATAATACGATCAGAGATGACATTGATATAGAAAAAAAACAGGTATTGACATTGTCTGAGTATATATAGTTGGTCAATGCCTATGGAAAAAATATTGGATGCAATCCGCGAGGGCCCCCTATCAAACTGTTAGGAAAACTATACTATACTTCCGTTTTCTTCAGAAAAAGGTAGTGAGTGAAAATGTGGAATATGATTTGTTATAAATTTGTTCCACCTTTCTTGGATGTCGTATATCACATTTTCTTGAGCACCAAGAGACTAACCCCATTTACTGTTGGGCCCGATTCCATCCAATGACTAACTATATACCTTCAGTAAAATGGTATTGGTAACACCCACCATGGAGCTTCATAAGTTTTTCTCTAAGATGTACACACAAAGAAGATATCTATAAATTAATTGATTTTCAATGAATTCATATTTCGTGTTTTCCTGTATGCCCTTTTATTTCATGTTCTTTCGTACGTGCTCTATCTTTGTGTTGATTCAGAAAGTCATTGGATCTTCATCGAATTCAAAATCAAACTATGTGATTATATTATTTTTCAGGGATACTGAGATTGAAACCCAAGTGAGTACTGTTTATATTCTTGTGTGCTTTTGTTCAAGAGCTGCGTGAACTTTTGTTCTGAGCTGAGGATAATTTGATAACAAAAATTCATTGTAATAATATTGTCTGGATAAACGGTAATCCCGAAATATATCTGCAGTCACTTTTATGAGAAATTATTCTGTTCGATAATGATCTTTGCGTTTGACTAATATATTGTTTATAACAACCATGACAAGGATATTTTATATTTCTAAGGATTGTGAAATAATCTGGAGAGTTCAGGAGTGATATCTCTTATATATGGTAATGACGTGAAAAAAGGTGATGTAGGCGTATTGCTAGTTTCATCGTTTTCTGAGACAATTTTTCATTTTCAAATATCAATCAGAATTGACAACAATGTAATATAAAATAATAGTTCTTTTCAATATGACCGCCACCTGGTAACATCAGTTGGTACAATCTAACAGTTGGCACCACTATAACTTATTCAAAGTGACACCCGTCAGGTGTCGTTGGCTCGAATATAATTGCGAGATTAATTCCTTACTTGTCAGTTTCACTTGTCACACCACATAGAGTACACAATTATATTTATATAATTTCAAACAACGCTAATGTGGTTGTAGTAACTTTGAACTTCGTTTTATTCATTGATCTACTTTTTTTTCATTTGTATCACTATGTTAGATGAATATGTGTAACATGATTGAAACGAACCTCGACAAAGTTGTAAGTAGCATATTGTTTTTTTTTTATCTATTGTAGTCTTCCTGATGATGGAAATGAACATTTCCGAAAGTTTGGATAAACCTTAAAGAGTTTACTTTTTCATTTCTGCTTACCCCAATATCCCTAGTTTTGTACCTAACCAGTCAGAAAATACTTCCTTCACACACACACACACACACACACACATATATATATATATATATATATATAGTTATATATATATAGTTATATATATAGGTATATATATATATACATATATATAATAGTGTTCATTCACATAAGTGTAGAGACAAAGGAATAAATAAAACCCGTAAACAAACAAAATATCACAAAAGAAAATATACAAATATGCTTGTTAGTGATCTTAAATGTAAAGAGCAGGGTAATATATATATATTTATATATATATATATATATATATATATATATATATATATATTATTATGTGGATCCTTGAACTTTCGGAGTATGTTCTGTTTGGTGATTCTTGGGGTTTTGGTTCATAATGAATATCGCTATGTATTTGGAACATTTTCATTTTTTTTTCCTCTATTTTTATAGTGAAATATTGGCTAAAGTTTCGACGGGGGTTCCATATATATATATATATATATATATATATATATATATATATATATATATATATATATATATATATATATTGTTATGTTATGAGAAACCAGTTATATATCAAAAGAAAAAAACCCACAAAAAGAATACTTACTGGATAGCCATTAATTTCGAGAGATTGTTTTTTTACATAGTTTGAAATTCTATTTCCTTTATTGAGCCTCTGTATAATATGAATAGATAAAAATGTCCAAATACTATAACACAATCAATTTCATACACTGTCATAATGATTACAAACCATAATTGTTCAAAAGACAACAAAAAAGTCTGAACTTACAAAATCATCCTGAATAAAATGTGATCCACAAAATAATAAGCCTGAAACATACAGTATATGAAATTGTATCTTACTAAAAGTAGCCAATGGGAGAACAGCAAACTTCTTGGTGACAATAGCCAATCAGGGAACAGTATGGTCAAATGTAAGATTTGAAATTGTGAGAAAATAAGAACGAGAAAGTGTCAAAGACAATTATCACTGAAATTGTATATAGTTTATAAGAAAGTAAAAATAGTTGTATTTATAAGTTTTGAAAAATAACCCCAAACAGTGAAAATGTGACAATATAGTGCGCGAATTCAAAAATTCAAATCGAAAGGAATGAGGGAAAAAAGGTATCCAGGTAACAAAAAACAAAGCCACGGGGAGACGGAAAATAATTTTGAAACGAATGCCACGTTTTGTTGGGAGAGAAAGAAAAATTCATTAATTTCAACATAATAAGCAGAAAACCAACATTACCTTATTTGTACACCATATACAATTAATCAAAGCTGATTTCTGAATTTGTATGGTTCCTTCTTTTTGGTATTGGAGTTCCTGAGAGCATTGGAGTGAAAAGGAATCCAAATCCTGGTGTGTATTGAACAGCGACAGTTCCAGCGACAGGTATAAACTTTCCTAGTGCACGAACTGAAGAATTTCACTAATAACTCATATCCCATCAGAAGAACTTTATTTCATTCGAGTTGTAACTATTGAATAAATTTTCACTTTCAAGGTGAAATGAGGTTGTGTATATTTTACCCATGAACTTTTCTCATGATTATCCATGAATATTTGTAGATTCACCATAGAATAATTTATCTATCGTAGGCCAGGTAAATTAAAGTTTTTCTGAATAAAGGAAATAATTGCTTTTTGATACTTAGTTGCTTATTTTCCACAATTATCAGCAATCGTATTCATAAACACTGAATAGAAAATGACATCAAGCAGTGGCTAGTGGCTAAATTACCTGAACCGGCTATCTGAGACAAGGGGCGTACCAACTGAGCTTAGCTGCGGTAAGGAAAGTGATAACAATTGGCAGCAACGTGACGAGAGAACAGTGACGTTATTATTATTACATCATACAAAATATTATACAGGGCGAAAATACTCATCTATATCATAACAATTTGGCTCACAACGAATAGCGGAAATTATTAGCAATTTTCATTATATAAAAACAAATTATATTTGCAAATTATCAATACATATCAATATATATATATATATATATATATATATGTGCGTGTGTGGGTGTGTATGTGTACGAGGTAGAATAAAAATGTGTAAATCAACCAAAACGGGTAGGTACAGACAAAATCGGGTAAATGTAGACACAAAATTAGGAAAAGTATTGACAAAATCAAGTAGGCCAATCCAGGTCTGGTATATCAATTCATAGTTGATAAAACATAAAAGGATTTGCGCTCTGATCGGAAATGCCGACAATAGGTGGATATTTATTCATTTTCTTCAAATGTAACTTTGCCTATTTTTGTTTAAAAACAAATTTCAGTAAACTATCTGGAAAAGGAGATTATTGAAGGATTTGGAAGGGATTCTCACTATTGACATTTTTGGTAGGTCTATTGTGTGATAATATGAAACGGTCTAAAAATTATTAATAATTATATTTTTTTGTATCTAAGCGAAAATATTGTAATCGTTTCGTGATGCAGGATTGTCGGATAATTTCTTGGTAATTGAGTCCAAGGCACTACTGTACTGGCCTCATCAACTTTTTTGAATTTTCGATCTTTTCGTCTTCTTTCCAGAGAATGATCTGAGCAAGTATTCGGACTTTTTGTTCGAAATTGATCTCCAAACTTTCTTGAAGGTCGAGTTTACAAGATTCCTTTGTTATATATATATTTCAAACTCGTTGACAAAATCTACCTGCTATTTTGAACCTATCTGGCCCATTGAATAATAAATGATTGTATTAAACAATTTCATTGGATGTTGTACAAATTTAAAGCAGACTTGCTTGAGCCAGAAATTGTGTGTGGATGGTACTTTTGACTACTGCACAAAATGTTTCTTGCAGTTGTTCACCATACATGACTTCCTCTGCCCAGACACACACCGCACCACTGTTCTACTATTAGATTCTCTTATCTATATCCAATAGAGTATAATTTGTAGCGATTTACGGCTATTCATGCTATAAGCGGTGAGCAAAGTTATTGACTGGTTTTCACGCAGGAATAGTTTTCACTCAAATTGGTCTGCTATATACGGGAAATATTATTTAATTATTTTTCCGGTTTCCTTCATAATTCAACATTATAATATGTACGATTTTGAACGAACCTTATATTTTGAGTCTAAGTATATAAACTGAGGAAGCATGTACTATAAGTATTGTCAAAAAAATTTAATTATGTTCAGTTTGGGTTATTATAGCAACATTGTTGAATTTTTAGCCAAACGAGTGAATTTATTGTCCAGATTGGAATGAACAATAACATTGATAATTTTTTTGCACAAATGTACATGAATATCCAATATTATATCATTATTATTCATCATATTGGGTATTTCAAGTCTACCAGATCACTGAACATTTTTCTTCCAGTTGCATTAATCCACCTTTTCAGTTTGTGTTTGAGTCCAGAATATCTCCGAGCCCTCCTCAATTTGTTTTTCAGTGTATTCCAGAGCCTTGGCGCCAAGTATTCCATGGAGCATTTTATTACTAAATGTAGTGCTATATTGTGTTTTCTTCGTTCTTGTTTCATATTTATGTGTGGTAGAGGTCAATTTCATTTTATTTTATTTTTTATAAATATTCATTATTATTCGTTGGCAAAAAAGCTTTCGGAATTCTAATATTTTTGCTTTATTGAAGAGTGTGTTACTCGAATACGTGATGTTTTCGAATATTATTCAAAGTATCCATTTTTGCAGAACGCCCAATTTTTGTGGGTGGCATTCGGTACCCCATCCTAGTGAACCGTACGAGTTGAGATTGAACAAGTGCAAAATAAATGGTTTTGAGATGTGTACTGAGCAGGTAATCTGAAAAGATCCTTAATTTAGACCCCTAAGTTTATTAGTTGAATGTTTCATTTGTATATCCCATCTGAAGTGTCTATCGATGATGATTCTTGAATATTTGATTGAATCCTTCTCCAGAATTTGTATATTATTATCACTGTTTAGTGGCGTAGGAGGTAAACGGTGAGAAGCAGGTTTTCTGGCTATTCAGTGTCAATTTATTGTACCTACTCGAACCATTCGCTAATGTTCTGGATATCTTTTTTTGATTCATTTTTTAGTTGTTTCCCGGGTGGAGAATAGCCATATCATCAGCATTCTGCATAAAAAAATAATGACACTTTGCCTTATAACTCTTGTCCGCAAATGCTTCGTTTCCGAGATACGGGGTATCAAAGTTTTTTTTCAAAATTATTTATTTATTGCTCTGAAACCGGTCGATATATGCAAATGAAATTTGATGAGTTTCAAGAGGTAGTTATTGCGCATTTCTTGAGATACAATTAGGGATTTTATGTTCATCATTGGCGCGCATATGGGTAATGATCTCAATTTGTTTAAAGAAAAAAATGGTACGCCACTGAAATATTCCAAATTAAAAATCATTTTCTAATTTCTCGGTCAATTTGTGATAAAACATTTTCCTCCTTTTTACAAACGGCTGACTGCGGGCGCCCTCGAGAAGTACGAACTGTGCAACTAGAGGAAGCAGTTCTCGAATCAATTGCGGAGTCACCTGAAACAAGAACTCAAAAATTGCCAACATATTGAATGTAAGCAACTTCACTGTATTTAAAATTCGTGAAGAACAGCAATTGTATCCATTTCATATTCAACGTGTGCGAGCTCTACTACCTAGAGACTTTTTTCCGCGCCTAGTTTTTTGCCATAGGATTCTTTATCAAAACGCCCAAATTCCTAATTTTTCAAATGACTTTTCGTTTACTGACGAGGCTAATTTTGGACGACAGTGTATACGAAATTTCCATAACAATCACCTCTGGGCTGAGGAAAATCCACATGGAATCTTTGAAGCTCATTTTCAGCATCAGTTCCCAGTAAATGTATAGCTTGGGGTACTTGATGAATATTTATCCGGTACATATTTCCTCCCACAACGACTAACAGGCGACTCTCACCTTAATTTCCTGTAGTTACCTGTTCTTCTTGAAAAAATTCCTCCAGAGCTGAGGCAACAACTCTGTTTCATACACGATGGTGCACCAGTCCATTTTGGCATTATTGTACGTAATCACCTAGATACAGTATATCCAAATCGTTGGATAGGTAGGGGAGGTACGGAACATTGGCCTGCTCGATCTCCGGATTTGAATCCTCTGGATTTTTGCATTTGGGGTTTCCTTAAGTCATTAGTTCATTTCACTACCGTCGAAAATGTTGAAGACCTGAGGAATCGAATTATAGCCGGCTGTGAGACAATGAGAAATACACCAGGAATATTTGCGCGAATACGACAATCAATGAGGCGAAGAGTTGAATCTTGTATCACGTCTGAGGAAAGTCATTTTGAGCATTTGTTGTAGCTTTGCGCCTATCTATTTATCAGTGTTATTTTCTGTTATTGTTCTGGTTTAACATTATTGCATTAGATAGTTCTTGATAATGTATTGAAAAATTTAAAAATACGTGTTATTATGTTTCATTTATTTGCATAAAAACGGCGCTTTATACGAAAAAAAGGCAAGAGTAATTTTTTTCACAAATTAAACGAGGAATTTAAAATATCTCAGTGGCGTACCATTTTTTTCTTTAAAAAAATCTAGATCATTATCTATATGCGCGCCAATGATGAACATTAAATTCTCAGTTGCATGTCACAAAATGCGCAACTACCTCTAAGGACTCACCAAATTTCATTTGCATATCTCGACAGGTTTCAGAGCAATAAATAGTCAATTTTTGAGAAAAACATCAACACCCCGTATCTCGGAAAACGAAGCCTTCGCGGACAAAAGTTATATAGCAAACTGTCATTATTTGTTCATGCAAAATCACCCTTTGAAATTTTTTGCACTTATTCACTAATACCCTGTATATATATTCAAGAGCACAGTTTCCCACAGGAACTAACTTGTACCCACATAGTGACATAGTGGATCCTGTCAGCAGGTATGGTTGGGATGTCGATATGTATTCATAAGGCCGATAAGACAAAACCTTCTGAGTATTTTCACTGATTATTGACCGCGGTGGTTTTTGAATAACGCCTATAATTCAGGGTAAGATTCGCTCGACTATTCACTATCAAAAATAGAATAAATTCACCAAAACCAACAGATCCAGAGTCACTATCATTCATTTTAATCAAAATCAATAATGACAAAATACTTAAGATTGAGGAATTTCAAATAACGAGTCACGTGGAATCTCATCTAAACCGTGGAATGAAATCAGTACTTCAACCTTTTTAAATCCTGTCTGACTCTCTATTCGCCATTCAAAGCGATTCATGTGAATACGTGAAATAAATTTTACCTCAAATTCAAGATCAGTACAACCCAGGTTTACATATCTTCAGCGTTATTGGGAATACTCGGAAGGTTTTAGTTACAAATAATTCGTCCCGCATAATAATATTCTCGCTGTATTATTGCATGCAGACCTCACTCTTTATCAAAATCAATGAGAAGCTTTATAGCTTGATTAGGTATACCTTCATTATCTTTCCCTTCTGACTGAGATTGATTAATGCCTAGACATTCCAACATAAGTGAAGCACCATCAGTTATAAACATCAAACTCGACTTATATCATCCAGTATAATTTGATAAATGCGTCGGAATATTATTCGTGTCTACATGAGAATATGAGCAGATTTGGAAGGAGTGCGGTTGGATGTTCCAAAAATGCTAAGAATAAAATACATTTTCAATTAGTTTCTTTATCTTTCTTGAATCCTTCTGTAGTATGTCCAGTGAAAATTTTCTTGGATTTTGGATTCGTTGGGAGAATAATTTTTCAGTTTTTCCTGAAGACGTTTCGTCCCGGGTCTGGGAAATTTGCAATTTATCCAATATTCAATTCAGTTTGGGTTTTTAGTTTTCCTGTGAAACTGAGGAAAACTATAAACCCAAAATGTGGTGGAAATGTAAATCTGATGAAGATTATCATACCTGCTCAACGATTTGAAAAAAATTACACGTCGTGAATGATACTGCTGAACGGGGAGTTCAATTAATAGAATCGTATAATCGGAATTTAACTTATAACGAAGAACAGAAACAATACTTATTGTTGTAGCAATGCATGAGAAGTAATTTTCGAATGCTATTAAGCAACCATTTTCAATTATCGATGTGGAAATCTAATGTTACCACCAATTCAGAAATGAAAAAAAAAAATACTTCTAGTAATTCTGATGATTTATAACCAAAATGTATACTTATTTACTAAATACGAGAAGTAGTTTCTAAAATCAACAATTCAATAGCTTTATAGCGTCTATTGTGAGATAATATTTATTGCAAGATCAATAAATTCCCGTAAAAAGAAAATTTGTTGTCAATTATTATTCACATTCACCTTTCCAGCTCTACAACTCAAAAACTGTTGCTCAGAGAAACGTTTTTGTAGCAAAGTTAACGCCCTACAAAAGCTGTAAGTATACTTATTTTGACCACAAAAATTTTGTGGAACAAAAAAAAAATGTGTTATTTACATGGGAAATAAAATTTTTGAAAGAATGATGCATTTACTTAGATTTTTTTTTCCAGAGAGAATTTTTTTTTTAATAAATTATCAGATTTTCAGGTGAGACCGATATCGCCTGAAGATGAAACACCCGAGACTTCATAGGCAAAAAGTATAAATATGGCAGACTTAAGCCTCACAAACTCCAATAGGTTCAATCAAAATTGTCTTTAAATCGATTGGAAAACTATCATATTTCTTAGTGATTCCTTCTCTGCTTTCTATAATCAACTCATTGAGGTTTTCATTAGGTCTTTTTCCACCCATGAAATTAAAATGAAACAAAAAAGTCCCTGGATGAATCTGGGAATTGAAAAGTCCTCTAAGAATATGCGATCTTTGCATTACATACGAAAATTCATTGACATTCTTAATTTTGTTTGAAGGTTGTAGACGATGTGGTAACTATCGTTTCGGACCTCCATCGTCTTTATGTATTTAAAAGGTTTTCACGACGTTTCGAATGCTTTTATCTGCAATCGTCTTCAGGTGAATACTGACAAGTTTAGGTGCTACTTACCAATTTATATGACTGTTGGCGCAATGATGCGTGCAATTCCGCCATGTGCAGCGGTGCGTGTAATTTCGCGCGGTGTGGTGGTGCGTGAAGTTTCGCGCCCCTGCAGCTCGGCAGAAAGAGCAATCAGGGGTTTCCATACGTTCTTGATCTAACGCTTGGTTGACTGAAGGCGTTCTTGGCTTCGATGTAGACGGCCTCTTTGAACTTTCGTTTGAACCAATGCTCCTCTCTATGTAGAACACTTGCGTCGTCCCATAGAACTCAATGGAGCTCAGTCCAGGCGTGGTCAGCGATTCCCGATTTTGATGTTTCTACACGTTGAGTCCATTTCTTGTGCTCATCCAATCTTACCGATAACGGTCTCTTTGTCTCTCCAATCTCCGCATTCACATGGAACTTCATTAATGCAATTCTTACTGATTCCATTGCTGTGGTCAGGTTTGGTCTTGGTCAGGAAACTCCGTAAAGTACTGCCAGATTGGAAGCAGCTCTTGATGTTGAACTTGTTTCCGATCCTTCTGATCTTCTCGGAGACACCTCTGATGTACGGAAGGCAGATCACTGTGCTTTGTTGTATGCTCTTCAGATGTCTTTGTTCTCCAGAGTTGTTTCAATACTTCTTCTAGGAGTTTTGTGGGATATCCATTCCGGTGGAGGATGTGGTTAAATTCGGCATCTAGTGACTCCATATGTGCGTCGCTCTCTCTACCAATGTTCTCAAGATCCCTCTCTTCGTCGAACTCGGATGGTTGGAGCTGTAACTGAGGTACTGCCCCGTATGTGTCTTCTTTCTGTAGACGGAGGTGCGGATTTCATTGCCTATTCTCTCAACGTTCACATCGAGGAAGGGTAAGGCACTGTTGGTTTCCATTTCCATCGTGAATTTGATCGAATCTTCGATTCTGTTAATTCTTGAGAAGAAATCCTGGAGATGTTTGTCTCCGTGATTCCATATAATGAAAATGTCATCCACGTACCTCAACCACAGCTTTGGTTTGTATTCTCCCCCCCGTATAGCCAATTCCTCGAACCACCCCATGTATATGTTGGCGATGATTGGAGAAAGAGGAGATCCCATCGGGAGTCCGTCGACTTGAGAAAAGAATTGGTCCTTTTTCTGGAAATATGAGTTCTGTAGGCAGCACTGCAGGAATTCCAATAATGCGTGGGTAGGAAGATCAGTCCTCTCGTGCAGGTGGTCATCCTCTTCGAGTTTTCTTCTGATGATACTGAGAGATTCCTCTATAGGGACATTGGTGTGAAGGCTCTCCACGTCGAAGCTGATGAAACGATCTTCTGGTCCAAGTTCAACATATGTGATGGTGTCAACAAAGTGCTTGGAATTCTTGACGTATGAACTGCTATTTCCTTGTAAGGGTTGTAGTATCGGTAGGAGGTATTTCGAAAATTTGTAGGTTGGTGAGTTCCGTGAGCTGGTGATCGGTCTCAGTGGCATGTCTGGTTTGTGGATTTTCGGAAGCCCTTAAAGATGCGGTGGTTTGCTGAAGTGTGGCGTTAGATGTGATCGTTCGTTGTCTGGAATGAAGTGTTTAAATTTCTTCAGAGTGTTGTAGATCTTCCTTTCTATAGTGGGTGTCCTTCTTCAAGAGTGTATGTCATCATATGTTGTGGTGTCCATGATGACCGTGGCGTTTCCTTCATCGGCTGGAAGAATCTTTATGGATGAATCCTTTCGTAGAATTTTTGAGGCCGTCTGTTCCCCTGCAGTGATGTTACTCCGCGGAGAAAGATACACTCGAGAAGGAGAGGAATCCCCGGAGTAACATCACTGCAGAGGAACAGACGGCCCTAAAAATTCTACGGAAGGATTCATCCATGAAGATTCTTTCAGCCGATAAAGGAAACGCCACGGTTATCATGGACACCACAACATATGATGACAAGATAGAGTTGTTACTCCACACAGGGAACTATACACTCTTGAAAAAGGATCCGACACCCACTATAGAAAGGAAGATCTACTCTGAGGAAATTTAAACACTTCATTCCAGACAACGAACGATCACATCCAACGCCACACTAAAGCAAACCACCGCATCTCTACGGGCTTCCGAAAATCCACAAACCAGACATGCCACTGAGACCGATCACCAGCTCTCGGAACTCACCAACCTACAAGTTATCGAAATACCTTCTACCGATACTACAACCCTAACAAGGTAATAGCAGTTCATACGTCAAGAATTCCAAGCACTTCGTTGATACCATCACAGATGTTGAACTTGGACCAGAAGATCGTTTTATCAGCTTCGACGTGGAGAGCCTTCACACCAATGTCCCTATAGAGGAATCTCTCAGTATCATCAAAAGGAAACTCGAAGAGGATGACCAGCTGCACGAGAGGACTGACCTACCTACCCACGCAATATTGGAATTACTGCAGTGCTGCCTACAGAACTCATATTTCCAGGAAAAGGACCAATTCTCCTCTCAAATCGACGGACTCCCGATGGGATCTTTCCCTTCTCCAATCATCGCCAACATTAACATGGAGTGGTTCGAAGAATTGGCTATACGGGAGGCAGAATACAAACCAAAGCTGTGGTTGAGGTACGTGGATGACACCTTCATTATATGGAATCACGGAGATAAACATCTCCATGATTTCTCCTCAAGAATTAACAGAATCAAGGATTCGATCAAATTCCCGATGGAAATGGAAATCAACACTGCCTTACCCTTCCTCAATGTGAACGTTGAGAGAATAGGCAATAAAATCCGCACCTCCGTCTACAGAAAGGAAACACATACGGGGCAGTACCTCAGTTACAGCTCCAACCATCCGAGTTCGACGAAGAGAGGGATCGTGAGAACATTGGTAGAGAGAGAGCGACGCGTATATGCAACGACGTGGAGTCACTAGATGCCGAATGAAACCACATCAGAGAGGACCTCCACCAGAATGAATATCCTAAGAAACTCCTAGAAGAAGTATTGAAACAACTCCGGAGAACGGAGATATCTGGAGAGCAACAACAAAGCACAGTGATCTGCCTTCTGTACATCAGAGGTGTCTCCGAGAAGATCAGAAGGATCGGAAACAAGTTCAGCATCAAGAGCTGCTTTCGAACCGGCGATACTTCACGGAATTTCCTGACCAAGACCAATCCTGACAACAAAAATGAAATCAGTAAGAATTGCATTTATGAAGTTCCATGTGAATGCGGAGATTCCTACATTGGAGAGACAAAGAGACCGTTATCGGTAAGATTGGATGAGCACAAGAAATGGACTCAACGTGGAGAAACATCAAAATCGGGAATCGCTGACCACGCCTGGACTGAGCACCATCTAGTTCTATGGGACGACGCAAGAGGAGCATTGGTTCAAACGAAAGTTCGAAGAGGCCGCCTACATCGAAGCCAATAACGCCCTTAGTCAACCAAGCGTTGAGATCAAGAACGTATGGACCTCCTAATTGCTCTTTCTGGCGGGCTGCAGAGGCGCGAAACTTCACGCGCCACCACACCGCGCGAAATTACACGCACCGCTGCACATGGCGGAATGATTGCACCGCCAGTCATATAAATTGGTAAGTAGGACCTAAACTTGTCAGTATTCACCTGAAGACGATTGCTGATACAAGCATTCGAAACGTCGTGAAAACCTTTCGAATATATAAAGACGATGGACGTCCAAAACGATAGTAACCAATCTTCATTTTCTTTATCCCTTCAACAAAACCGCAAAATTTATAGAATAGTACTCAAGCTCGCAAAAGAAATCTTCTACAATGATAGGAATTCATCAAATGATGAAATGAAAGAAAGATGGTCCATAATAAATAACCTTGGGAAAAAACCTGAAAAAATAATGCATTTAGAAATAACAATAAGTGCAAATGAAATAAATTATTTATACTGTTCAATTGCAAAAAAGTGCAACTGAAACACTACAGTATCACATTTCAATACATCTTGAAGAGTATGGAAATGATAATAACTTTATATTGATGAATTGTTATGGGTGCAGAGGAATCACTCTCGATTGGCTTGAGTCATACCTCACAGGGCGTAGACAAATAGTGAAAACTAATGTAATTTCAAGGGCCAATGAGATAGATCTGGAAGCACCGCAAAGATCCATTCTAGGTCCTAATATCCTGTTTTTTTTGTACGTTAATAATATATCAAATCTCAATATTTCCGTCAAAATTACGTTATTTGCAGACGACACTACAATTTTGTGGACGAGTAAGACTGTTGTAGTTCATAACGAACAATATCTCGAAATATAAAGATTATCAAGTCTTGGTGTGATT
Organism: Gonioctena quinquepunctata; assembly: GCA_018342105.1. Lineage (NCBI taxonomy): Eukaryota > Metazoa > Arthropoda > Insecta > Coleoptera > Chrysomelidae > Gonioctena > Gonioctena quinquepunctata. The sequence goes on along the minus strand of JAFIRS010001739.1, from coordinate 199,726 downwards.
CAAACCTCTTATTATTCAATATCATAAAAACGGATAGCCTTAGTCGAATGTACTCTTCACGACGTAACTTCAAAAAGTGATATCATTGAGAATAAAGATTATACGAGATTTCTGGGTTTGATTATTGACAGGAAATAAAGGTTTGAAATAACATAAAACAATCAAAAAGATAAATTTCAGCCAGAAGTTATGGAATCAGAGTAGTTGCTATAGGAAGGTTCTGCTGAAACTGCATATTACGCTTCGATCAAATTACTTTTGAGGTATGGCTTACCCTTCTCGAAAGTATGTAGTTTAAAGTTTGTTCGAAGGTTGCAGACGATGTGGTAACTTGATAACTCTCGTTTCGGACGTCCATCGTCTCAATGGATTCAAAAGGTTTCCACGACGTTTTGAATGCTTGTATCTGCAATCGTTTCCAGGTGAATACTGACAAGTTTAGGTGCTACTCACCAATTTATATATGCAAGAAAGAGCATTTAGTGGTTTCCATACGTTCTTGACCTCAACGCTTGGTTGACTAAAGGCGTTATTGGCTTCGATGTAGGCGGCCTCTTTGAACTTTCGTTTGAACCAATGCTCCTCTGATATAATTTGATGGTGCTCAGTCCAGGCGTGGTTAGCAATTCCTGATTTTGACGTTTTTCCACGTTGAGTCCATTTTTTGTGCTCATTCAATTTTACCGATAACGGCCTCTTTGTATCTCCAATGTAAGAATCTCCGCATTCACATAGAACTTCATAAGTGCAATACTTACTGATTTCATTTTTGTTGTCAGATTTAGTCTTGATGAGGAAACTTCGTGAAGTACTGCCGGATTGAAAGCAGCTCTTGATGTTGAATTCGTTTCCAATCCTTCTGATCTTCTCGGAGATACCTCTGGTTATGTAGTTTAAATTTGCTGGACTAGATTGAAAAGGACAAACATGAAAAATCTCAAACGACCAATTTCACCATACGGGATTCTCAGTTACCATTTTTGTATATAGGCAAAATCGTCCAAGAAGCGGAGGACCGAATAAAGTTCCTGCAATCCAAGAAGTCGTCGATTCAGCTTTTTATTTTCGCCATTGGAGAATATATCACAAAAATCGAAGAATCCACACTTACTTTGATGGAATCAAATATATATTTTTCAATATGAGGCACACTTACTTTGATGGAATCAAATATATATTTCTCAATATGAGGCAAAGTATCTGTTCAAATCTTTTTAATTTGAATTTCCCAGAGGAAAGGATCGTGTTTTGGTCCTTCATAGACATATTTTTCTACAAAATGAATCAAACAACTATTTCTCAAAAAAAACATTTTTTTGTGAATATCTGGAGAAAACTCAGAGTATTCCAAATAAAGTTATAGACTTTAACATATGAAATGAAATGTTTCATGGGAAAATTGCAGTTTTTTCACAAACTAACATTATATTATTGATTTAACCGAAGGTATCATTGATCTAGTTGAAATAATCAGATTATCTTTGGTGATATGGATTATAAATTCATTTCTCATTCTAGAAACCAAAATGTTCTTGACTAAAAATATATTTCATAGCTGGGGTGGGTAACTGGGAACTGGCGATTCCTCTTTGCAAATTTGAAAGACCTATTCATTTTTCAAGAGAGAACTTCAAATTATTTTGCACTCTAGTTATCAAACCCCCTGTATTGTGAAGCGCCTAGAATAATGTTATGCAGCCAGTAATGAATGGCCTCGAGCATTACGATAATGCTCTTGAACATTGAATGGATGTTTACTGGTGATCAAAAGATGTACTCCCATTGATAGAATATGCCTTCACATCATCGTAATGAGGAATAAAGTTGGTTGGCTACTGCACAAAAAACATTAATGTTAAAACACTCTTGTTATTGAACAATGAACTCTAGGTGATAATCATTGAAGGCCATTGAAGAATCGTTGAAATAATTCTTCCGAACATTGTACCAATGCCGATTAGGGATAAAACAATAAACTTTCAGTGAAAAAATACATGTTTTGATAATTAGTATAAGAAATGAAATTGATTGGTTAATGTACAAATACTTTGATGCCTGGATCGACAGACGATGTTCACGGAGATTGTATCAATGAACGTGGTCTTTGATCAAGTTCCTTATAGTGAATTTATGAAAACCTCTTCATCGGCCAAACTGAACATTATAGTGATCACATAGGGCATCGGTTGAAAAATAATGTCCAAATACATTGTTGTAGAGCTTTTTCTCATTACAATCAGGTCACTTTTTCATTCTGTGTACATGTGTGTCATTGCACAATAAAATATAACCATTAGTATTATTATCATGGAATGAGATGTTATTAATTGGTTGACTGTCTTCTCCAATAATATTACAAAATGAGCTGGGTATACGGAATATGCATCGTATCTTGAGCGCGAGTGTTATGGAAACATCAACATTGAAACTGAATCGCTTTCTCTTTGTGGGGAATTTTATCACCCAGGAAAAATAGCATCGTCTGCTAGACACAATGTAAAGCCGTTATGGAAACATCAACAGTGGATCCTAATCGCTCTCTAGAATGTCTCAGTCTGGCATCTTTGTGGGGAACCCAGAGTGGAATTATATCACCCAAATGAAATAGAGTACCTTAATAAAGACTGTCATGGAGTAAAGAAAATTAATGTAATCGGATTATTTTGTGCTATTATAACAGAAGACTTGTCTCTGGCTCGAAACGGAAAGGCTCATATTATTTCCCAACAATGAAAAAGAAAAATGTTTCGAGTGCAAGTTCAACAATTTAATATTGCGATGAATAATGGAGTCAGGCTTCTATTGTCCTTCATTTCTGCTTTCCACAGAACTTCAAAGACTTTTTAACGAATCCCTTGTGGAAGAGAATTATGGGTATGTGTATTACATAGATTTTGTGATGGTATGGAAAATATAATAGGAAAAATCATTCATATGGAAAGAAACCCTTTTCTATATGAAATATTTAAGGTTTGTATTTCCATGCGATACATACCTACCGAGTGGCAGGAAGGGAGAGTTATTTACATACCCAAGGTGGAGAGACTAAATGACATGACACCTGAGTCATACCGCCCAATCAGTCTAGTGTCCTTCCTGCTGAAAACTCTGAAGAGACTAATAGACAGATACATTACTAACAAAACCTCTCAACGAACGCCAATACGCGTATCAGCCAGGTAAGTCAACTGACTTGGCACTCATGATCTCAACTGGCTACTAACAAAATCCCAGGAGGACAAAGGGATAGCCATCGCGACCTTCGTAGATATCGAGGGGGCTTTCACCAATGCATCTACAAAGTTCATTACCAGAGTTCAAGGAAATAGAGGGGTCCCATGCCTCCTGTGTCAATGGGTAAACACCAGTTTGGTGAAAAAGGTAATCTCATCAACCATAGGTGAAACCACAGTCACAGCTAGAGCAGGTAGGAAATGCCCACCTCTGCTGTGGGCTATCCTAGTAGACGAACTACTGGTAAGGCAAACATCCAAAGGCATGCATTGCTTATGATATCCCATGATCTTGCAATTATTGCAGAAGGTGAATTTGCAGGAACCGTTTCAGAGCATACGCAAATTGCTCTAAACTTAATGAATGGGTGGTGTCAGGAGGAGGAACTAACTGTATGAACCCCCAAAAAACCACAATAGTTGCTTTCACAAGAAAAAGCCACCAGTTCTGAACCGGGTAGAAATTCCAATTGCACAAGAGGCAAAATAGTTGGGAGTCATCTCTGACCACAAGCTAACATGAAATCAACATCTACAAAAAATAATGCAACCTCAACCTATGCAGAAAAATGTGTGGAAAAAATTAGGGACTACAACCGAAACTGATCATTTGACTAGATAGCAGGGTCAGCAGACCCATGATAGCATACGGTTCGGTGACATGGTGGCCAAAGACTCAGCAAGCTGGAGCGATCCGAAGAATGAGCGGCATCCAAAGGCAAGCCTGCCTGCCACGGGAGCCTTGCTGAACCTACCACCACTTCATGTTCATATACAAGGCGGAGCCAGCTCAGTTGCCAGTAGACTGACCACAGGGCAAGTGCCCATGAGTAGACTGCACTGCAGAGGGTATAACGATCTATGCAGAGAGTTGGAAACCGACCCCATAATGGAAATGCCATCGGACGAGATTCTTCCCAAGTATAGCTTCGAAAAAAACTTTAGAACAATCATAGCAGACATAGAGGCATGGGAAGGAGGACTTTCAATTATTGCCTAGAAGAGTAGGCAGTCAAAACAGACTATCTCTGGATGGGGTGCCACAAGGACAACGAAGAGTCAGAAAAGGAGCGCGACGTATCCCAATTAGCCCAGAACCTTTTTGTGGCACAGCGAAAGCACTGCGAACAACACAAACCGATACTTGGTTAAAAAAGCAATCTCAAGGATGGTGAAACAAGGCGCCGAGCATGAGGCAGGCCAAAAAGTTCATCAAGTACCTGCCAGAATAGGAGATCAACCAGGATCATGGTTGGGCTCCTGACATAGTAGTGAAGATTCAACAAACACATGAATAACATCGTGCTGGCAGACATAACCACACGTAGGTTCTGCCAGGAGGAGGAGAAAATCTCAGCGCACTCACTATGCTACTGTGAAGGCCTCGCAGTAAGGTTTTTAACGGAAGGGGAAAAAAAACCACAACTTCCCCCATATATGGGGCACTCAAGGTCCGGCCATGGAGTCTAGTAACAAGGACGGGTCTAGACAGAAAACTAACTAACATGAGGGCATACACAATGGATCTGCAAAGTTCGCAAAGAAGTGGCTCCCAGCCCATAAGCCCCTCACAAATCCAGTCTAATTTATGGAAAGAAACAGTTTTTACTATTCAAATCCGGAAAGTTCTGAATTTTTTATTACTATGCTATATTGCGTGAAACCATTTGTCGGTTAGAAATTGGGAGCGGAAAAGGTTGTTTAATGAACTCCATAATCATCCTCAATTCCTTCACATACGTCTTCAATAGAATATTATACAAATGATAATAATAGACTTATTCTCATAAGTACAAATGTGAATTGTAAAAGTAACAATCTGTTGAAAAGTTATGAAGTAACGAATAAAAATATGTTTATTTAAGCATAGTTTTATATCATTAATTCAACTATCATTTGATTATAACCATGAATTAAAATTAATCAAAGATATTATCAAAAATGTATTGGGTAGATCAATCATCATAATTTTTTGTGGGTCACAATGTTGTTGTTATTCTGCAAAACGCAAATCACTATAAAACATAAAGAGAGTTTTTAAAAGTGAGAATTGATGTTTTGATTGGGGAGTCGACGTTTGGTTTTTGCCGTGCCCAAAGCTAGATAGGAAAATGGGAGAACTTGGAGATTCAAAAAGTTAGAGAGTTAGGGAGCACAGTTGGAGAGTATGCTTTTTGGAATAAGTCTACATTTATTCCTCTAGTAAGAAATTTGTTCTATACCTTTTAAATTAGGTTGGGACATAAAATGTTTTTATTGAATATTTGGAATCTACGCATACGACTTTACCATTAATTTTTTGTCCCTACGTTTCTAAAATAATTTTTGAGAATGCCACAGCGTTTTGAATACGCCGAGTTGTAAATCGCCTCCATGACCTTGGAGAGAGAGCGTGACGTTACAATTCTGTACTGCAGTAGGCAGCGAGCACGTGTTTCTGCCGCTTATATTGTGAAGTGTTGATTGTTCGCGTCGTTATCAATATTCATATTGTAATTGCCTACTATGAAAACAAGTTATCGTTGGTGTTATCTGCCTGGTTGTGAGAATTCAACAAGAAAAACAACACAAAAATTCTTTTTTTGTGTCCTTCGGAGAAAAAAGGAAAAAAGTGTTTATGTGTTGCTTGTCGCAAGTACATAGGTACCAACAGAAACACAATAGTTAAGCTGCAAGGATCATTTAAGTTTGAAGCTCGATTTGGAGAAATACATGAGGTATTCATTAACGTAACGTAAACAAGATTTTCTGTCTCACATTTTCAATGAGCATTTATATGGAATCCCCAGTCGGAATTTCACACCTCGAACAATAGCCCATGATCAAGGTATCGGATTACCATTTATAATGAGTCTCTTAGATGTCTAGTGGTAGTATACAATGAGCAGCTTGATGCAAATTCAGGCTGTTACTCGACCATATCGCAACTCATGCCACAATGAAGAGTCGTTCTGAGACCTACTCCGAAGTTCTGCTAATTCACACAGTGTTCGCGAATATTATAAATTCATCAGCGGAAGTTTGATTCAATTTCAATTCTATCACGATTTGTGAATAGACAAACACATGATTTCACGCTCATTAATATTATAATAATATCGAGTAAACTGCATGTCAATTTGTTTTTCCTGAGCTGTCACTAAAAATTAACGTAAAAAGTATTTTTCTTTCATCGTTTGTGTATGGTGCAGAAACAACAGCAGAATTATCTAATTCAGATATGACTTTGATGATTTTTCCAGTTGTTCCTACTGTAGATGAAAAGGATTTTTTTCGAATAGAAAAGTTCTTCGGTTACAGCAGGTTCTTCGTTCCGGCGATATAACCACATTACGAAAGCTATCGCATGTTTACAACCTCCTGAGAACTAGACAAGGGCTGCTGCTTGAGAAATGTTGCTACAAAGGTTACTGACAAGTTTTATGAATTTTCAGGTTGTTACCGACAGCCTAAACAAAAAGTAACGCAATAAATTTCTAGTTGTATGTTCCCAAAGGTACGTGAATAAATAAATATTTCTATGAATTAGTTCAATTTGAGGGATTGCCATGCTATTCTACTTCTTTGCTAACGTTTGGTGAGTAAATTCAACGCTTCTTCAGAGCTATGATATAAATGAAAGGAGTATCGTTAGTTCACGACTACATTGGAACAATGCAATTATAGTTCCGTACGTAAAGGAAGTCAACCTACCTTAGGCGTAATCAATCGTTAAGTACTTCGTTGAGGTGTTCATGCATTGTTGCAAGTCGTCGTTCAACATATGTCAATGGATCAATTGTTGAAAATCATAACCTGATTTATAAAATAATAATAATAATAATAATAATAAATGATATTATTGGCTTTAGAGAGGTTACATCTAGGTTGTTACAATTCAGTAATCCTACAGCCAAAAGGCAGAGTTAACGCTTGCTCGTACATGAGAGTATAAACAAGCATTCTCTTACACTCAACCTTAAAGGGAAAAAAGAAATAAAAACGTAAACATTATCTTAGACAAAAACAAATTATCAACTATGGTAAATGGTAAGTAAGCTAAATGTAATTTAGGGAAATGAAATTAACAAATCAAGTGGAAAGATAGTTCAAAAATGTATAAAGCCATCAAAAAGTTTTTGTTTCCGTTTTTTTTTTGAACTCTGGTAGTTTGGTTTGTTTCATTTCGTCGGGAATCCTATTGTAAAGCCATATAACTGAAGGACGACTGAAATGAGGCTGTGTAGTGGCGAGGAGGGGTTAAACGTGATTTGAAACGAATGTTCAGATGATGAACGTCTGTTCTAAAGGAAATTTTATCGAAAAGATATGCCGGTTTCTCAGTTATGATTAATTTTTGATATAAACTGCAACAGTGAAGAATTATTCGATTTTCCATATTCAGCCACCCAATGTCGTTCAGATGTTGGCTTATGTGATGTCTTCTACTCAAACCACAAATAAGTCAAACACATGAATTCTGAAGAAGTTGTAGCCGATGCAAGTTCGACTTCGATATGGCATGACCATAGATTACGTCGGCATGATTAAGATGACTGAGAACAAGTGCCTCGCATAAAATTATTTTACTATTTTTATCAAGTATTTTCCTATTTGAATAGATTAACTTCAAATTACAAAAAGCCCTTTTTATGACAATATTGACGTGTTGGTCATATTTGAGCGATGAGTCCATATAGTGTCCTAGATTCTTTGTGCATTCCGTTTTTGGGATCGCTACATCATTTATATTGATATTTAGGAGATCTAAATTTCGAATTCTCGCTTTCTTCCTACCGAATAGCATGACGTGTGAGTTTGATGGATTTATACTCAAGCAAAACTTGTTAGATAGGTCTAAGATTTTCTCTAAATCGGAATTAATTCTAGAGTTTGCCATTAACAAATCTGATTCAGGAAAGGAGAAATAAAGTTGGGTGTCGTCCGCATAGTAGTGACTTTTACAAAATTCAATTTGTTTTCCAAATCCATGTGTATATACAATGAATAACGTTGGTCCTAATATGGAGCCTTGTGGAACACCGTTTTCCACTAAAAGAGAGTTCGAGTGACAGTCATCAATAAAAACTGACTGAAGGCGATTCAAAAGATAACTCTCTAGGAGTTCAATTGCCTCATAAGTAAATCCAATAAAGTGTAAAATAGCCAAGAGTAGTCATGATTAATTCTGTCAAACGCCTTGGAATAATCCAGTAAAACTAGAGCTGTGAGATCATTCTTATCAGTAGCTAGCATGATGTCGTCTGTTACTTTCAATAGCGCCGTGATGCAGCTATGATTTGCTCTGAAGCCAGACTGATGAGGTGGTATCAAGTTTTGACTTTCTAAATAATATTTCATACGTGACAAGATAATTTTTTCAAATGGCTTCGATAAAGCACAAAGAATACTAATTGGTCTGAGATCTTTGTAGCCCGTAGGATTAGACACCTTTGGGACAGGTAAGATGAATGATTTTTTCCAAGTGATGGGATAGACACTATTTTGAAGGCAAAAATTGTAAATATGGCATATTATTGGCAGAATAATAGGACATGAGCGGATAATCATTTCAATGCTGATTTTATCAACACCAAGTGCTTTCGATTTGATGGAAAGGATGGTTCTATAGATTTCATACTCATCAGTAGGAAGAAAGCTGGAGTTACCCGCAAGTGATTGAATGTTATTTGCAAAGGAATTGACTTCGTCTTCATCTGGAGGATTGGGACACTTTGAGGCGTTGATGAAGTAATCATTGATTTGTGAGGGATTTTTCAGCTCCTCTGGTATCTGACGATGCGCTGAGCTAGCAAGGGTCGTCATATTCCGCAACTCCTTCCAAAAATGTTATTTGTTTTTATCAGTTCTCATTTTGAAACTCAGATAAGCTCGCTTTTCCCTTTCTATAGCATATTTAGTTTGGTTTCTCAGGTCTTTGTAAAAAGTCCAGTGTTTCTCAAGTTTACTTTTTTTGAATTTGAGAAGAGCTTTGTCCCGCAAGGACATCATTACTTGAATAGTGGAAGTAATCCAGGGTGCTTTAGTTCTAGTTATTCTAACAGTTTTTATAGGCGCATGCGTATCGAAGAGACAGGTGAGGGTATCATTGAATATATTTATTTTTTCATCGATATCGTACGACTGATATAGCACAGAAAAATCAGTGTGTTCGAGGTCATAGCTGAAATCTTTATCATTTAATTTTCTGAAATCACGAAAGGTAAGATAATGGGGTTCATTAATTTGATTGGTTTCAGTACCAATAGAACGAGTGACCATACAGTGATCTGATATGTCTGGTACGGACACCACCTCAGTTGATTTGACCGGTAAATTATTGGTAACAAATATAAGATCTAGAGTTTTAGCACTTGTTTTTCCATATCTCGTCGGTTCTTGAATAATTTGGTCGAGCGTATATGACGTCATGATATCTATGAGTCCCTAAGTTGGGCTATTGTTATGATCAGAGAAGTCAATATTGAAGTCGCCTGTGGAGATAAGACCATCGAACTTGGGTGCAAAAGTACTGATTGATGTTTCAAATTCACTCAAAAATAAATCGTTGAGCATATTGGGCGGTTTGTAGAAAATACCCAGAGCGACGTTCATTTTATTCCACTTTAATGACACCCAAAGTTCTTCGGTTCTGTGTTGATGATTTACAGTTATATTTTTTGCTTGAAAAAATTGTCGTACGTATACCGCCACCCCCCCTCCTCTAACCAATGCCCTATCGTTTCTGAAGAGATCATATCCATCAAAAGATATGTTATCGTTAGGTATGTTCTCTGATAACCAAGTTTCACTGACAGCTATTATATCAAAGTGTTTATGGGTTAATTTTTTTTAAATCATTGTAATGGGCCATAAGGGATCTAGTATTGAGATGGGCTAGGCTAAGTGTTTTGGACATGTTCACAAGACACAATGATACTGATGTTGATTAAAAAGACATGATAATTATTAATATAGAGCTGGTACAAATCAGTGATAAAACAGCAAAAAAAAAAATATCTAACAGAAAAACCTATTTATTATTTTCCAGGCGTTTTTTTGTAGCGGTCCCTAATGGAGTGAACGGAAGATGGATAGAGTCATAGTTTTTTCTTTGCGACAGTGCGTTGCTATTAACCCGTGGGCGTGTATTGTATACAGTTCTTTTCTGATTTTTGTCCTCTTTTGGTTTGTATCCGCTTTGACCAGCCAGTGGAGAGCTCGATATATTTCCTACTTTCTCGTCTCCTAAGTGGAGGTCGCGTGTGAGAATTGGAGTGGATGGATCGTTTTTTGACCCCTCCCTCATAGGAATTTCTTGGGGTTCCGGTGACCTCTCTCCCAATTGTTGAGCTGTATATGATTCGCCATTGATAACTAGCCGGAGTCCCTTGATTTTTGCTGAGAGATATTTGGATCTGGCCTCTTTCATATGTTGCTGTAGTATTTTGAAGTTAATACGGTCTTCAAAACACATATCATTGACAATGGTAATTTTAGTTCCCTTCAGCTTATGAACGTTTTCGAAGATTTTCCTTTTTTTTTCAAATAATTTAAAAATTCAAATTTTATCGGAGCTTCTTCATCAGCATTCAGTGGATAGATGTCATTTGCGTCTTGTTCGCTTAGATTGGTCCCAAGAATTGAATTCAGTTTTTGAATAACTTCCGTAACTAGATTACCTTTTGAAAATTTTCCCAGTCCGAAAATTATAATGTTATTTTTCCTTGTATGCCTCTCAAGGTTGATATTATTCTGTTCCTTGGGAGCACTTAACTTCCAAATCTGGATTTTTTCGTTTTGGTTTTTGAGCAGCACTATAAGTTTTCTATTTTCATCAGAAATATTTTTTTTTATTTCCTCTTTTGTTTTTTCTCCTTCAGATTTTATTACTTGTAGTAGTTTATCAAACAATTCTCTATTCGATAATTCGTTTTCCATGGGCATATTTTAAATTGATATTTTTCTGCCTTTGGTGGAATAACTTTCGTCCGAATTTAATATTGAGTGGCTTCAGGCGACTTTGGTCCTTATGGTATCAGACAGATGTTCGATTGCAATACAATACTTGTTCACTTCATAGACGAATAACACTGCAAGTAATGATTTTTACTTACGTACTGCAAGTTATAGGGTTTGATTGGGATATAACTAACACTACTGCAGGCCCTTTTTTTTTTCTGAAGAGGATGTATTGATAACTTGTTTCAAACACTTGGAGCACTTGATATACGTTGTTGACTATACCACCATCGGCTATTGACTATGACTATGGTTTAAAAAAGGAACGTTCTGCTTAAAAAGTGGCATTCAAGTGTGATTAAATTAAAACAATCAGGTGTGAAACATCGATAAAACAGAAGAAGATGGAAATAACGAAATGGTTTTTACCATTTACAAATGACAGGGTAGATCTGTATACATTATACATTGATTAAGGTTTATGTTCATCGTCGATCGATTTCACAATTTTGCAAAAATTTTTTCTGTTGTACTGTGATATTCAAGTGACTGAGAAAGCAATTATATTGTTTTGAATCCTACTGAGGTATTCAATGTCTGTTCGTCTATTGATTGCATTTCTGTGACTTGATATATTTTTAAAATTTTTTTTAAATAAAATATTATAATAATGGTGGTGTTCTGAGAGTGCAGTTCTTGCAGATCTGAATAGGTCTCTGCAATCGTTTGTGTGATGTTGGACTCTATTTTTCAATAATTGTTTTGTTTGTATATAAAGTTCGACTGTGACTCTTTGGGTAACTAATCATTCACTCTTTGAAGTGAATATAAATCATTTGGGAGCAATCATAGAAATAAAATACTCTGGGTTTTCACCATGAGATTTTTCCAAGATATCTCAGCACTATACGGCAATGGATTAACGGAACTTCTGAAACAATGGTCAGAAAAAAATACAAGATTAGCCAAAATAACCAAAAGAAGGACGTTCCTGCTACAGTGAAGATTTGATGGTTTGGTGCCGGAACACATTCAACAGAATATAACTTGCATTTATTCATTGGAATCCGTAGAACATCCTTTCACAAATGAGGTAATGTTAATCATCAACCATTTTCACAAATCTATCTCATACATCGAAATCAAAGTAACAATACATAATTTGAAATGCATTTCGGAAAGAATAGATTTATTGGAAGTCGAAGCGCAACCATACCTTCCCCGGGAGATACACTTAGTATTCGAAAAATTCGAAAGAACAAGATACAACAGAATATTTTTTGCCTCTAAAGAAAAACATTCGAAAAAAAGTAACAAACTGAGAGAACGACAATGTTCTATAACCATTTCATCTAGAGAAGAATACTTGATCAACTTAACAGATATAACAGTACCTGACACAGTTCAGAGTTGTTTAGCTCTCGGGGAAAAGTTCGCTTTACCTCACAATACAAAAAACATGCCCATTCCCAAAATAATTTCAGAAATAGAATACTGTATTCCCATCACTAACATATCTGATTGTAAAAAACTATCAGAAGATCTTATTCAAAACAATCAATGGTGCAATCGTAATAAGTTAACATCAAATCATACCAAATGTGCGTAATGTCGTATACATTGAAATCTGAACCTGTTATATTCGACGATAAGATTCTCTATACAGACCATCTAATTTTAAGGACCTTGGAGTTACCTTCGACCCAGAGCTGTATTTTGAAGAACACGTGGCAATATACGCCGTAGCGAACCGTATGTATGGATTTCTAATTAGAATAGGCCGTTACTTTAACCATATAGATACATATAAAAATCTTTACTATGCTTTTGTGAGATCTATGTTTGAGTATGCATCGGTTATCTGAAACCCTTATTATCAAGTGCACATCTATAAACTGGAGGCAATACAAAGACGCTTTCTCAAATACTTGAGTTTTGAAATAGATTAGACTTATCCACCAATTGGCACGTCACATGAGAGCTTACTGTCGAAACACAGCTCTATCAGTCTGGACATAAGGAATGTTCAAGTGTCATTACGATGTACAAAATTATCAACAATGAAATTGCTTACTACGTCAGATAAACTTTAAAATTCCCCGTCAGGCATCTCGATACACCGACTCATTCTAATTCTACACTACTACGGCACGAACAAATAATAATAGAAAATCCCCTGTTCATATTATGTGTAGCAACTATAATTCAGTAAGTTATCAACTTGATATTTTCTATTGCAGTGTGAGACAAATTGAGAACTTTTACTCTCAGCAGTAGCATTCCTGTATTAGACTTGAGCTTTCTCCTATTGTTAGTCTTTTGTGCAAATTGCGTATTGGTCTCAAGTTTCTACTAATGTTAGTATTATTGTGCAATTTTTTCTCTACCTAATTCCTGTTCTGTAATTGGAAATGTTTTTCTATAGAACAGTGTAAATGAATAAATGAATAAATTAATAAATAAACTGAACCGATTGTAATGAGGCGCAATATATATGTTACGAAGCCTAGGGATTAAAATTAGGTGTGACACACGCAATATACCACATGGCACTCAACGTGTTTATTACTAAATTTTGGCGACTTTGCTGAGATCCAATAATAATAATAATAATATACTTTAACCAACAATAAGTTATCAAAACCATAACAAATTGCCGAGAGCGTCAGTAAATGAAAGAATACACAGTAAACATACAAGACAAGAAATATAACATAAATTATGAATAAAATACGAATATCGACGAACCACAGATATATAAATTTATACAACTAGACATGCAGTGGTCCCAACAACCTCTCATGAAAAGAATTCGTCAAGTGTGTAAAAGTTCTTTTGGGTCAAGAAGTCTGAGCCTATTTTTGAAAATGAGAATATTTGGCGCACTTTGCACTTCTTCAGGTGAATTATTATAGATTCTGCAGCCATTGTAGTACAAGTTTATTCGGTGGAACTTGGTTGAGTGCTTTGCCGGAAGTAAATTGTTCTTAAATATGGTAGAGTAATTATGCTTCGATCTATTGCAGCTAAACAATGAAAGATTCCTATGAACATAGCACGATATTTCGTATGTGTAAATATCAACTACGGTTGAAATTTCATTATTTTTATAAGACTCCCTGCATAAGTGTCCCCAGGGAAGATTACAAAGGATTCTCAACACGGATTTTTGTAAAATTAATATTCTTGAAATGTCAGTGACAGCTCCCCAATTCATTATGCCATATCGAATTTGAGAGTGAAAATTCGCATAATACAGAGTGAGGAGTATTTTTTTACTGCAGTGCTCCTCAAATGACCTCAAGGCATAGCAATCAGATCCCAATTTACCACAGAGATTATGTTTGTGAGATTCCCGGTTTAACTTTTGATCAAAGATAACTCCCAAGATCTTGACATCGTTTTGAAAACTGAAATTATATGCGTTATTGTTACATAGCGTTTGATTGTGCCCTCGATGGAAAATGATAGAAACCGTGTTTTCCTTTGCACTCGCCATGTCTTTGAATTGTGAATTTTGCTGAGAACGGCCTCAGTGCATTCACCTCATTTTAATAGAGCCACTAAAGAGTTCCACTATTCACCTCCTGGCTCCATCATCAGATCTGCTCCGAAATTATTGTCATCCAAACTACATATACATACCAAGTTTCATTACAATACGACAATTAGAAGTAGATCAAAGTTGAGTTCCAAGATTTGATAACATTGATAGTTATAAGTGGGATAATTATTAAAAAAACTTTTAAAAGACAAGCTTCTTTTCAAATGCACTGAAAAGTAAGAAATAATTGCTTTGGATGTCTGACTAGGTTATTCCGTGAGTTATAGTTTCAAAAGCTTGTCGCGCAAAGTTTTCAGTTCGAATACAAAAGCGACAAGCTTTTGAATCTATAACTCACGGAATAACCTACGTCACACATCCAAAGCAATTATTTGTTACTCATAGTGTATTTGAATAGGAGCTTGTCTTTAAAGAGTTTTTTTATCAATCATTTTATTTTGTGCTTTTTTCAGTACTTAAGTACGCCTCAATATGCATTTTTGTTAGAGCATCGTTATTATGAGGACTTTTTTTTCTGTAAGTTCTGAGCTATCTGGTCTTTCAATGACGAGACCATCTATAGATTAATTCATCCGCCATCTTGGAGTTGCCATCTTCAATTTATGAATTTTGACTATAAATCAATAATCTTCGACTAAATTCATAATCTCAGACCCAAAAAACCCCGACATACCAATTTTGAATCGATTCTAGTCGTAATCAAAGAACTCGTCCACCATCTTGAATTCGCTAATTTTGTTAAAAAATTCATAATCTCCGTCCCCAAAATCCCCCACATACCAATTTTGAATCGAATCGGGTCATAATTAAAAACTCGTCCGCCATCTTCAATATGTGAATTTCGAAGAGAAAATTCATAATCTCTGTCACTGAAAACCCCCCTATACCAATTTTGAATCGAATCGGACCATAAACCTAAATCATGGAGCGCCATTTTGTTTTTTCTCTATCAAAAATTTCATAATGCATTATGTCACCGGAATTATGAACACCTGCCAAATTTCAGCTCAATTGGATGTCGGCAAGTGCTCCAAAAATGGATCAAAAATTTTGAACCGGAACGAATGACAGAAAGAATGACAGAAGGAATGACATACGAACGAAGCAAGTTAAATAAAAGCTTGTAATAAAAAAATAAATAAAACCCAAGACCATTATCAGGTGAGCACGTGGTATGGTTTGACCCAATTCATATAGTTTTGAAGAAAGAGTAATCAAATTTGTTAGGCTGTGATGTTCCCCAAATCCATTTATTTTGACACTATAAACAAAAAATTATCACTTCTGGTAACCTCAACTCGAATAATTTATATGACACCCTGCATATTCTCTATGAAATGATAATGACATTATAATAATAATAATTCATTGAATCTTGTGCGAACAATTATCAAGTATGATCATAATTTTATCCTTACCTAAATATGGAATTTAGAGATTATGCATACCTCCAGCAGCTACGATCCACACATCTAGTTTACGGATCAGATGAACATTCAATACAATTGTTCGATACAAAACTTGTACGTACAATCGATGACAAGGTTCTAATTGAATGATATGGGAAACTATGCAGCCCCGGCAGATATTCAAATTATCACTTAATTTCAAACATTTCATGATAGTAAACCTTGTGAAACGAATGAAAACAGAATCAGAATCTCAGACCCAAAATTTTATGATACAAATTTAAATATCATTTTGGGTATATTTTCAGATCATGTTTAACACATCATATTCCTAAGATATATAGGGCCAAAAAATATTATAGCAAATATTACCTCAATCGAGAGTAAGGCACTACTAGGCCTATACGTTCATTTCAATAACACAATACCATATACAGTGCGGCTGTTTATAGTCCACCCCCTGTTAACTTCTGAACAGTTCGACGTAGAACAATTAGAAAAAAAGTTTTTGTATGATATCACCGATACTACTTTTTTAAATAAAAGACATTGTGATTGACCGATAGATGGAGCGGGGGGGCTCATCAACTTCTATATTTTAAGTAGCATGTGGGGTCATGTGGTACATCGTTAAAAAGATAATTAAATTATCTTTCCAAACATCTAATTTTTTTTTTCATTTCGTTGATATGTGACTTTGAGGCTTTCTATGTTCTCTCCCCTTATAACTTATGAACGGTTCGTCGTAGAACAATGAATAAAACAAAAGTATGGTATGATATCACAGATACTACTTTTTGGAATGAAAGACATTGTGATTGCCAGATAAATGGCGCGGGGGGGGGGCACATCAATTTCAAAATTGTAAATAGCATGGGGGGTTATGTGGTACATCGTTGAAAAAATAGTTCAATTCTCTTCCCAACCATGTGATGTTTTTATCATTTCGTTTATTTGTTTTTCACAATGTGCATTTGAAATGTCAAGCATAAGTGCGGATCTGAATGGTACCCTTATCTCGATAACTTTTGAACGGTTCCATATAAAACAATGGAACAACAATATTTTGAATGGTATTACCGATCCCACTTCTTGGGGAGAGAAACGTTACAGTTACTAGACAGAGGGTGCTGGGGGCATAACAACTTGAAAATTTCGAAAGGCATAGAGGTCGAGTTGCACACCTTTGAAAAGGTAATTCGATTATAGATCGAACCATGGTTGTTCTACAGAATCACAATTGCTATGAGTAACACTGAATACGGTCAATAGAGGAAGATTGATTACTTAAATTATTTTTCATTTCCAAATTCGTTTCAGAGCCTAATTAGGTAGGAATTTTTTGGATTGATGCGGCCGATAGTTGAGGAAAATCCATATTGAAGTGAATGAAAGATACTCAATTCAGTGAACGATTTCCACTAAACTGTGTTTACAAAACCACGACACGACGCAATAGCCTTTCAAAGCCTCAAATAATACCCAACTCATTTATTTTTGATGACCATTATTATAAATGGTATCATTCATCGGATTTAGTGAACTGATAATCAAGCAGTAACCCAGAAATGCCCATTATAAAATTGGATTAATTTGTCGATGTTCACTCACAGAAGATGACCCAGACCGAAGGATGGAATTCTGTGAAATTACGATGAAAAAGATAGTTGAAACCCGCAATTACATTAAAAATATTTGTTTTTCAGATGAAAGGACTTTTTTCTCCAACGGAAACGGGAAAACACAGAATATGTGGTACTGGAGTGACACAAACCCCCATATCTTCCAAAAAGGTCACACACAGTCCCACAGAAACAGAAATGCCCATTATAAAATTGGATTATTTTGTCGATGTTCAAGAATTTCTTATGAATCGATGATTGAATCATTACTTACCAGCTCTTTATATTATCGCATTTGTATTCAGAAAGTTCCATTCTACTTTTACTAGTATTATTTTGAATTTGAAACATCATCATGGTTTGTATACGTCCTATCGAAGAGAAAACTGAAGCAATCTACATTGTTGGTGAGGCCCGTGGGAACTACCATACAGCAGAGATAATTTTTAATGGAAATTTTCCTGATCATCCAATAACTCGAAACTATTTCAGGGAACTGGTTGGAAAATTTAAAAATTCAACAGAACTGGCACTGTTCATAGAGTCAGTGGAGTCGGTAATTGCCGAAATGGTGGATAATCCTCAACAAAGTACCTCACTTGTGGCAAATACGATTGACGTATCAACATCGACAGTAAAAAAATATTTTAAGAAACACAGTTTTCATCCATACAACTTGGTAATGTTACACCAACTCACAGAAGATGACCCAGACCGGAGGATGGAATTCTGTGAAATTACGATGGAAGAGATAGTTGGAAACCGCAATTACATTAAAAATATTTGTTTTTCAGATGAAAGAACTTTTTTTTTTTCAACGGAAACGGGAATACAAAGAATATGCGGTACTGGAGTGACACAAACCCCCATATCTTCCAAAAAGGTCACAGACAGTTCCCACAGAAACTGAATGTGTGACAGGAATTCTGGGAAACCATATTGTAGGTCCTTTATTTCTGGAAGAAAACTTTAACGGTAATTCAAACCCGGAGATGCTATAGGAAACGATCGGTCCAGTCATACTCAACGAATTCCAGAAACACATTACTTTCCAACAAGGCGGGGCTGCCCCTCACTTCCAACGTTAAGTTCGAGAGTATCTGGATGTAAGATACCCTATGAGATGGATTGGACGTCTTGGACCAATCGAATGGCCGGCACGATCACCAGACCTCACACCTTGTGATATCTTTCTGTGGGGATACATCAAATCAAAAGTATGCGAACTACAATCCGACTCTTTGGGAGAACTGAAACAACGGATGACACGAGTGTGTGCTGGTATATCTGCAGATATGTTACATAATGTTCAGGAAGAATTTTCGGATCGAATATATGATTATCAGGAAGCATTAGGCGGATATTTTAAACAACTCATTCGTTAATTCATAGCAGTTTTGCTTCTTATTCTCAATAAATAAAAATCCTACATAACAGTTGTGTATTTTGTTATACTTGACATTTCAAATAAATCTTGTGAAAAAATGTATGAACGAAATGAAAATAAAGATGGTTGGAAACGAAATTGAATTGTCTTTTCAACGATTAGCCACAAAACCCCCCATCATTTATTTGAAATTTTAAAGTTGAGGCCCGCGCCATCTATCGGCAATCACGATGTATTTCATTTCAAAAAATAACCGGTGATATCATTCAGTACCTTGTTTTTTCATTGTTCTACGTCGAACCATTCAAAGGTTTACAGGGGGAGGGGGGGCTATAAAAATCCGCACTTATGCTTGACATTTCAAATGCACATTGTGAAAAAGCAAATCAACGAAATGATAAAAACAATTAGATGGATGGAAAGATAATTGGAACTATTTTTTCAACGATGTGCCACTTGACCCCCCATGCCATTCAAAATTTTGAAGTTGATTTGCCTCCGCGCCATCTATATGGCAATCACAATGTCTTTTATTTCAAAAAGTAGTATCGGTGATATCATAGAACACCTTTTTTCCATTGTTCTACGTCAAACCGTTCAAAAGTAATAAGGGGGGCGACCATAAGATACCGCAAATTCCCATATCAACGAAATGAAAAAAAAAATTATGATTGGAAAAAGAATTGAATTATCTCTTTAACGATGTGCCACACGACTCTCCATGATATTTTAAAATTTTGAAGTTGATGTGCTTCTATCAGACAATCACAATGTCTTTTGATTCAAAGAGTGATATCGGTGATATCAATTATAAAATACCTTGTTTTCATTGTTCTACGTCGAATCGTTCAAAAGTTAACAAGGAGGGGGGAAGGGGGTATGAAAAGCCACACTGTATAAGCGATACCTCAACGAAAGTCACAGTCCTCACACTAGTTAATTCAAATTGTTTTCATGAACAAAACAAATGATTCGATTTAATAAACTCGATTCCTGCGTATCTTCTGAAACGTTCGGAGTTCAATAACTAATATACGAGTTTGTTACATAATATTATCCAATACTGAATATACCTACATAGAACTAATGTTGTTGGTACAGGAGGGGATTTCCTTCCTTCCCTTTTATTTCACCAAACTATGTGTATTCATTCACGAGAATGGAAGACAAGAAAAATTTCAGAGGATTTATAGGATTCGGATTCAAAGCAGAAAATTGAAAGTAAATATTGTGCCATTTTCCTCGTGAATCAAATGATATATTGGATGGGAGTTCTCGTACGCGATTTATTTGTTCCAAATGGGATTTTCTGATCCTACTGTTCAACAGGTACGCTTTATTTTCATAAAGCAATTTTCCGAAGAGAGTATATTATGGGAAAGCGAATAAACTGCGTTGAATGGAGAGTCACTCTATCTGGCAAATGAATGAAGCAACTGAACTTCATTGAATACTTGGTGGAAACTACTAAACATACTAAAACTATAATCAATTTTTGAATGAATCATTTTTCAAAGTTATTCCTATTGTATGGAATATCAACATTTTTGGCCAATTCCTATTGATCTATGAAAAAGGCTTCTTTTCAGATTACAAGAGCATATGGAACTCATGAATATATCAGTATGAATCACGAAATGCCTGATGGCACAATGTTTGAGAAAGTATCAGGATGTAAGCCAGAGGGAATGAGACTGAGAGAAACACCAAGAAGGAAATGGAGGAAGAGGTTTTGATAGAGGCGAGTGGAAGCAAGCGAAAACCCACATATAATACAAAAAAAACTCTCCCGGCCTATAACTCTGAACACCAGAAGATGTGTTAATATATTTCTCGTTCTATCCTTGTGCGGAAAGGAGACGCGCCATTCGCATACCTAAAATACTGGGAACCCTGATTTATTTTCTGTTCTGAAGATATCCGGATAGCCGTATCAAAATATTAGGCATGTGAAATTCAAATTTTGCCTACGAGACGTTGAAGGGATCAGCTGTCCCTCACACAAGCCATCCTTATGTTTCAATGTTAGGGATGTTCATAACAATTATTCAGTTGTTTCCCAATTCCCAATATTTTTAATCTGTTCAGCACGTTTCGGAGTGGGTTGTGATGATGCCTATTTCACAGGTTTTACTCCTGACGACATATGTTTTTCTTTGAGACCTACGTCTTCATCTTGCGGCCCAATATCTCTATTCTAATACCTTTCCCTGAATATGGTCCAATGTCAATCATACATAAGTGGTCTGGGAGCCTGAAGACAACCACATCAGCTGAAGGATTCATGCTGACATTTGAATTCTTGATGCTAGTTCCAGTTGTAGATTTTCAACTAGCCCTTATCATTTCCGGATACCGCTTCTGGCCATCAAGTTTGGTCATCTTTGTAATTCCTTTATGTACTTGGAGCATGGGGGAGGAGTTTAACTTACAGCGCCGCAATGGCGGAATCGGGCGAACTTGTCCGTTTAGCGTCACTTATCTCCAGTCACCGCTTTGATAAAACGGGTGTTTACAAAGTTGTAATTCAGCGGGTAAGAGTTTCGAATCGTAGAGAAACCCAGTGTCGAAAGTGTGCGTATAATAAATGAACGACAAATAACCTCAAATCGAATGTTTGAACATCCCTCGATGAGCTTTCATGTATCAAAATACTGCGTAAACGTGTTTAAAGTCGCCACGAGCGTTCGCTCTGCAAGCGCAGGAAGTTTCTGTAACATCTCTGTTACAATCTACAAATGGAAAAAAGGTCAATTGACAATTTTTTTATAAATATTTCTGATGAATTTTCACATTGATACAAACCATTTTTTCAAATACTAATAATTATAGTAATCTGAAAAAGCATAGAGGCAACTAACGAAAAAAATTTATTCGGGTAATACACATTCAATTTTTTTTTAATTGAATTCCGACTGAAAAAAATCGTGAAAATGTATGTATGTAAAAAATAAAACAATATTTTCAATAGATTTATTAATATTTCTTTCATGTTTATTCATATTTCTTTAATATTTTTTTATCCTTGTAATGTACTGCAACATTAATCATGTAAGTGTTTATTAAATGTTATCAATTGTTTGTGAAAGTATTTATTTACATCTAATTCGACAAAGTACTGATTTGATGTTTTCACGTTCATAACAAAGAAAATTAAACTGCCGAACTTAGAAAAGACGCTATTTATTGAAGGGGCAAATGCAGATAAATAGCACTATGAATAGCTCCAAGTCATCTGTACATCTTACTGAATATTTGTCTACAATTCAGAGAAGTGATGAAATTATATTGGCCAAAATGTCATTACATTTTCTGGTTTATTTGAGGTTTCCGAATTCCAAGTCATCAAAAAATCCTGTGGCTCTCAACTACCGTTGAACTAGAAAAAAGGCTGCAACTGATGAGTAGATATATGAAAATATGTGCCACAATGTATTCAAGTTGGATGGTTCAATGCTGAAATTGAGGATTTTTTTTTGGAATTTGACGGGTCTCCTACCTCGTGGATGGATGTACCTCTGCTTTGGACGTACTCCTGTTGCTCTGTTAGGCAGTGGAATGGAAACCACCATTGGTTGGATGATAATTAATTTAATTAATTCTGTGTTGGGTATATACCGTGTGTAACAGGATCATGGTACAGCCCCCGTATCTCCTTTAGTTTTGAAGGTAATTGATTTAAATTTGGGATATCCCATAAACATAATAAGCGGCACTTTTTGACCTACAAATGATTTTTTTTTCACTTCCGGTTTCGCCGGAAGTGATACCTACTTTCGATTTTTTAATAGAACCCCCTATATATTATTACATTTATGAAATCTGCATAATTTTTTGAATCCAATGATACTACAAAAATGACATTTCAAACGTCAATATTTCTGATGATTTAATTTTTAGTTTTCCATTTAAGTGTGCCATGATGGTTCCGATTTATTCCAATTCACCCGTCTAATGCTAGAAAAATCGAAATCCCGTCAGAAATACTAAATTGCGTTTTTTATGAGCAAATAAAGTTCATCGTAATCGATTTCGGGGTAAAACTCAATTTTTTCAAATGGAACCATATTGGTACCGTGGTACCATTTATTAGTACTATTAATAAGGAATTTATTCATACCTGCTAATGAAATGGGCGATAAATACAATCAAAATTACAGCTAAAAGAAAATAAGATGATACAATTACTTTGTTCTAATTTAATGCTAAGAAGTTACTAAGGTGGCTTTGAAATACAAAAAATGAACACAAAACATCACAACAATTGATCGAAATGCTGTCCATTAACGTCAATGCACTTCTGAACTCGCATAGCTTCGAATGTCTGTTGAAAACAATGAAATTATTCATTCAGATTGTCAAATAAATAGGTATTGGTTTATCGGTATTTTTAATGTGTATTGGAAAAGTCTTCACATTTGTTGTTATTTTTATTCTAAATGCCCCACATTTATACAAGGGATGAAAAAGTGGACATGTTAATCATTTATGGAGAGTGTAGAAAAAATGCCGTTGCGGCTAGAAACCTTTATGCCAACTGATATCCTGATAGACAATATCCAGCGAGAAATTATTTTAATCGTCTTGAAAATCAATTCCGAAGAGAGCCTAACCATGATCCTGAAGAAAACGTTATCATTGACGAAGGAACGGAAATTAATGTTCTAGCACGAATAGAAGTTGATAGGACTGTTTCTTTATGACAAATTGGGTTTGAATTGGAAATTAGTCACCAAACGTTAAGCCGAATCTTGCACAAACATAATTATAGATCTTTCAAATATCAATTACACCAGCACCTGTAAGAAAATGATTATGAACGTAGGATGGAATATTGCAATTGGATCTTACAGAATAATGTGCAGCCAAACAATGCTTTTTCGGGAAGGATTTTATTTTCGGACGAGTCTAGGTTTACAAATATGGGATTATTTAACCGACAAAATACAAGGTATTGGTCACAAGAAAATCAAAATTTATTGAGGGAGGGTAACTTTCAAGTGCGGTTCGGTTTCAATGTTTGGCTTGGAATACTCGGTCGTAGAATCATTGGTCCAATAATATTCGAAGGATGCTTGACTGCAGATAGATACTTAGGATTTCTGCAAAATTAAATTGAGGACAGGTTAACTGAATTACCTGTCCATCTAAGACAGGGAATGTTTTTCCTCCCCATAATTCAAGAATAGTAACTGATTACCTTCAACAGGCATTCCAAGAAAACGTAATTTCGACAAATGGTCCTGTGCGATGGCCTCCAAGGTCATCTGATTTGACACCTCTTGATTTCTTTGTTTTTGGCCATTTGAAAAACATTGTCTATGCAACCGCCGTTACAACACGGAAGACCTGGAGTTGCGAGTGAGACGGGCAATTAATAGTATAACGGCCCAGCAATTAGCGAACGTTCTTCAAGAAACAGCTATGTGAGTTTAGAAGTGCATTGACGTTAATGGACAGCATTTAGAACAATTGTTGTGATGTTTTGTGTTGATTTTTTGTATTTCAAAGCCACCTTAGTAACTTCTTATCATTAAATTAGAACAAAGTAATTGTATTATCTTATTTTCTTTTAGCTGTAATTTATATTCTATTTATCGCACATTTTATTGGCAGGTATGAATAAATTCCTTATTAATAGTACTAATGAATGGTACCATGGTACCAATATGGTTCCACTTGTAAAAATTTAGTTTCACCCCAAAATCGATTACGATGAACTTTATTTGCTCATAATAAACGCAATTTAGTATTTTTGACGGGATTTCGATTTTTCTAGCATTAGACGGGTGGATTGGAATGAATCAAGACCATTATGGCACACTTAAATGGAAAACTAAGAATTTAATTATCAAAAATATTGACGTTTGAAATGTCACTTATGTGGTATCATTGGATTCAGAAAATTATGCAGATTTCAGAAATGTAATAATATACAGGGTGTTCTATTCAAAAATCGAAAGTTAGTATCACTTCCGGCGAAATCGAAAGTGAAAAAATAATCATTTGTGAGTCAAAAAGTGCCGCTTATTATGTTTATGAAATATCCCAAATTTTAATCAATTATCTTCAAAACTAAAGGAGATACGGTGGGTGTACCATGATCCTGTTATACACGGTATATACATATATATATATATATATATATATATATATATATATATATATATATATATATATATATATATATATATATATATATATATATATATATATTACAAATATATATTATTATATATATATATATATATATATATTATATATATAGGGTGTCCCTGGACTTCCTCTTTTCCTCTCGGGGATGTATAGATGGGGTCAAAATATCACCAGTACTTCATATAACTTTTGTTCCTGAAAGCCTTCGTTACCAAGTTACGGGCCCTCAAATTTACAAAATGAAAAATGTTTTTCTTTGATAACTTCCAAAGTGAATGTTCATAAAACTTTTTAACAAAAAATTAAACCGACGAAATACGGTACTGAAAAGTGAAAAATAAAAACTTTTCAACAAAAAATTAAACCGACGAAAAAATCAACTGAAAAGCAAAAAATAAAATAAACCCTCTTAGTCTAAATGATAATTGAGCTCCTAAACTAATGTAAGTAACTGATTTCGAGTCGGCGCCAAACAAACTAGCAATTGAATTAGGTGAAGCGTAAAATGATGGCATCTAGATGCATGGCTGCGTTTTGATGACTTCTTTAATAGATAATGATTTTCGATAATTGTTTGTTTGGCGCCGACTCAAAATCAGTTACTTACATTAGCTTAGGAGCTCAATTATCGTTTAGACTAAAAAGGTTTATTTTATTTTTTGCTTTTCAGTTGATTTCTTCGTCGGTTTAATGTTTTGTTGAAAAGTTTCTATTCTTTACTTTTCAGTTCCGTATTTCGTCGGTTTGATTTTTTGTTAAAAAAAATTTATTTTTGAATTTTTTGTGGTTGAAATCTACCAATTACTACCCACTTGTTTTTTGATTACTTCCAAAATACTTACTTACCCACCTTACTTCAACTATTACCAGTTAAATAATATGATTATCTACTTTTACTATGTGTTGTAATATAAATTATTTTTGTTGTTCCGGTTAGTTTATTTCATTACTTTGTATATCATTCCATCCTCTCATATGATATACTGATTTCGACGGAACAAGAATAATGTCAGTAGCGATCTGTCATTGTCAACTACGTTTGTGTGTGCCAATGTTCACTAGTAAAAAATCAATTATCCCCTATTTTTCCACCCGTAAGGGTAGCTAATTCCTTTTGAAATCCAAATATAAGGTATACCCTATCTATTGAAAAAAGAATCATCCAAATCAAAGAACCCAGTACAAAGTTATGCCTGATAGAATCGGTAAACGGACCAGAATTCAGAAAGTGAGTGATCAATATCCTTCATTTCGCCACCCTTAGGGGTGGATTTCATCTTTTAAATTCGAATGGGACCAAATTCGAAGTACACCCTATCCACTGAGAGAAGAATTATCGGAATCGGACGCCTCAGTAAAAAGTTATGCGTGATCATACATGAAAAAATATGATGGAAAAACATAAAATATACGGGTCGAATAGAGAACCTCCTCCTTTTTGGTTTCGTCGGTTAAAAATCATCTGCAGGAGTCAGTTGTCCAGCTACAAAGTCAGGAATGGACTACCCCCGATGGTCCACACCTCAAAACTTTGAAATGACAGATAATTTTCCGAAATTTTTCAACAAAATAAGGTTACGTAGTGTATGTATAAGTTTTAAAAACCCTCGTCCACCATTATTTGAAATGAAAAATTTTCACAGTAAAAATACTAATGCTAACGTTAATTCAACAACATTATAACAGGGATAATTCAAAATATGCTATAATAAAGTCGTAAACAAAAAGTGCAGTACCTAGTTGAAAGTTTCATTCACAATGTAGATATTTTTTCAAATGAAATATCAAGTTATGTAGATTCGTGGTGTTTTTGAACTAACAAGCTACTCCACTATGAAATATCGAATTCAGTCCATATTATGTATGTACGCGTGGAATCAGCACGTTTCGTATTGTGTCATCTGAATCTCATGAAACTCAACATTTGGATGTTGCAAATTCGTATTAACAGTTTAAATGTTGAGGAGTTTCACTGATAAGTATAATTTCATGGGAGAAAATCTTGAACCCGGAGATAAATTTAGCTGAAAAGACGCACATCGGAAGACATAACTAATAAAAAGCAAACGAATGAACTACAAAAACGGCTACACATGAATAGGTGAAAAATATCCGGTGAATAAACTTATGTTCCATTCCTTCCACAGATGTTGACAAAAACACCTTGTAGAAAGAAATGAAATTAGTGTGGATAAAAAATTACAACTGGAATGCGATTTTGTTTTGTTGAGTGGTGCGATGTTATTGTATTGTCAATATTCTGATAGGACAGTTTGAAGTGCTTTGATATGGCCGAACAGTTTATATTCAATGAATATGCAGATATGCATGCATTGTATGGACGAGCATTTGGTAATGCTGCAGTAGCCCGTCGTCTGTATGCCGAGCATTTTCCCAATCGAACGTTACCGGCAAGAGAAACTTTCGAGCGTGTCGATCGCAGCTTGAGGAAGATAGGTATGTCTAATGGATAATTAATTGGAGCCTGTTGTTTCATTTTGATATTAGTGTAGGTGTGGTTTTGGCGAAACGCGGAGGTGAGGGCGCTCCTAGGGCTGTGCGTACCGTTGTATTGTAAGAAAATATTTTGGAAGCTGTCGCTGATGATCCTTCAATGAGCATAAGAAACCTGTCAGAACAGTTCCATACATCCAAGTCCACTATTCATAGAATAATTAGGGAACAACTGCTCCACCCATATCACATCCAGAAGGTACATGCCATGACACCTGAAGATTTTCCAGCACGACTGGAATATGCCAATTGGTTCCTGGATAAGCAGAGAGAGGATATGACTTTTATTACTCGAGTTTTATTCACTGAAGGAGCAGTTTTCAGTAGACACGTATAACTTCCAAAAAAGTTACAAATCAAACGCTTGATTTCAAAGAAAATATATCGCAAGTATTGCACAAAATTGTTCAATCGTTTAACCCGATGAACTCCAAAAGTGGCATAAGAAAAAAATTAAATTAATTTTTCAGATTGTTGAACTAATTGATTGATTACTGGAAATGGGATGAGAGTTGGTTTGAAGTCGTTACCCACAAGTAGAATAAAACAACGTAAATTGAGAAAACTCTGGATGCATTACAGGGATTGTAATTCCTATCTTCAGATAAACATAATGTCGAAGTGAAAAAAAAAACAGTATACAGGATTGTTTGGACTAGCCCTTTATCACGAGTCCTCATTTTTTTTTCTTTTCATTTTCGCGTGTCTGAAATTCAACATTTTGGTTGTTGAAAGAATGCCTATAATAATATGTTCAATGAATATTATTATAGTAATCTTTTCTTCAACCAACATGCTGAATTTCGGACACACAAAAATCAGAAAAAGGAGAATAAGGACTCGCAAAGGTTTAGTCCAAACTATCCACTAATTCTGGTTTTTAATTTCACAATCCCTGAAATGCACACATAATTTTCCTAATTCTCGTTGTTTAATTCTACTCATGGAGAACGACTTTGAGCCATCCCATTTCCAATTTCTACCATCTCCACTTTGAGAAAAATGAACTTTTCTCGAAAAATTAATCGAATACTTTAAAAATATCCACATAAAAATGGTGAGTCATAGCAAAAAGCTCCAGTTCTAACCATATTTCAGTAACAATATTTCTGCATATATGATTTTTGAAAGAAAAATACAACGATATTTTTATCGCTGTTTTTTCAATGTTCATATATTTTACAAATCAATGTAAATGGTGATTCCAAATGCGGAATGTTTCATTGGCTCCACCTCTTCAATGCAGGTGAGTGTCATAAATTATTCAAGTGATTAATTTCCCGGAATCTGTGAGCAATGAATTACTTACTGCAAAAGCTAACCAGGTCAACTTGGGGTGCAAGTACGGACACAGTGAGCTCGGTATGTGAAACCTGTTGTTCATTGTACCAAAAATCGAAGCCCAACTGCTTAAATCTATGAGAATAGTAATCAGTCAAATTAACAGCTACTTTATGATTGCCTGCCAAAAACACTCCGCCGGATATTCGGAGACAAATTATGCAAAGAGTATAAGGGAGAAAATTATGAGTAAGGATTTCCTGCCAGTGGAATAATCTATTCATATTCAATTTATAACATTCTCATCATAGAGAAGTATTGAGCTGAATCAATAGACTCGTGGAGAGACATTCATAATCTGTTGATGATTGGGAGAAATAGGCTCTTGTCATTCCAGTCGAAACGACACCTGACGTCCAGTGATTTCCATGATGATGATCCACATCAATGTACATATTTATTGTTTCTCGTTGTTTATTAATACTGTTTTCGTATTGTTTTGTACTGTAATGCAGAAATGGGCAACTATTGCTCCTTAAATCATTGCTGGAAAGACTTTCTGTGTATTTCATTTTTGATGAACTTATTCCATATTCAAGTATGTTCATACTCACCTCCATATAAAAAAAAATCAGCAAAAAATAAAACCGACGAAAAAAGAATCTAGAAGCAAATAACAAAAACTTTTTTACAAAATATTAGACCGACAAAAAAAACAACTGAAAAGCAGAAAATAAAATAAACCTTCTTAGTCATAATGATAATTGAGCTCCTAAACTAATGTGAGTAACTAATTTGGATTCGGCGCCAAACAAACAATTATCGAAAATCATTATATTACTTTGAAAAAGTAATCAAAACGCCGCTATGCATCTCCCTGCGATCATTTCACGCTTCACCTAATTCAATTGCTAGTTTGTTTGGCGCCGACTCAAAATTAGTTACTCACATTAGTTTAGGAACCCAATTATCATTAAGAGTTTCTTTTATTTTTTGCTTTTCAGTTGATTTTTTCGTCGGTTTAATTTTTTGTTAAAAAGTTTTTATTTTTGAATTTTAAGTGGTTGAAATCTACTAATTACTACCTACTTGATTTTTGATTACTTCCAAAATACTTACTTACCTAACTTACTTCAACTATTAACTGTTGAATAATATGATAATCTACTTCAACTATTTATTGTTATATAACATAAATTATTTTTGAAAGTTCTGGTTAGTTGATTCGATCACTTTGTATATAATTCCATCCTTTCATAGAATGTAATTATTGTGACGGATGTAGGAGGATCTGTCAATGTCAACTACATATGTGTGCCAATGTTCACAAAAAAATCAATCTCCCCCATTTTTTCACCCATAGGGGTGGATTTTTCCATTTCAAATTGGAATATGATAAACTATGAGGTATACCCTATCTAGTAAAGAAAGAATCATCCAAATCGGAGAATCGACTACAAAGTTATGCCTGACAGAATCGGTTACCAGACCAAAATTCAGAGGGTGAACGATAAATATCCTCCATTTTGCTATTCTTAGGGGTGGAATTTTCTGTTCAATTTCAGACAGGACCAATTTCGAAGTACACCCTATCCAATGAAAAAAGAACTATCGGAATCGGACTCTTCTGTAAAAAGTAAGGCGTGGTCATACATGAAAAAAAATAATATACGCGTCGAGTAGAAAACTCTCACTTTTTTGTTCTCGTCGGTTGGAAATTAATCGTTTTAGTCTTGATAACTAAGCTCCTAAACTGATGTACGTACCTAATTTGGAATCAACAATAAATAAACCATGCGATTTCAACGTGACCTCGCAGATCGTGTTTCTTTGAACACCTCAAAAATAGAAACTTCCTGTTTTCGGGGAAAAATATTATGCAACTGAAATACACACTTTGACTTAAATAATGAATTTTATTATTCACAAACAGTATAAGGCACTCATTTCAAGAAAAAATGTATGAACAAGATAAGGGTGAACATGATTTGCATCGAACAATTTATCTGGAGGTCTGGCAAGGTTGTTAATAATTCAGAGATAGGTAAAATTCCCTCTTCGGAAACTTGTGGCCAGTAAAATTCACTTCAGGAGACATTTAATACAATTTTAACATCTTGGTTTTCTAAGTCTTAAACTCAACCAAATAAAATCATCTACAGATAGGCCTTTTCCTTGTTGGACATTAATCTTCTTTTTTTTCTGTGTGGTTTATGTTTGCAGTCGTATGAAAAGTATCGTAAAAAACTCGTTTGAAAACCTCTTTGCACACTCGCTCGAATTTGTCTCGCTCGTGTGGAAAGAGTCATTTCCATATCTTGTTGTTTTAATATAGACAATAATAGATTCACTTTGCTTTTTACATCTAGGCTTAAGCACGTCAATAAACAGAAAATATTTACAATATAAATATATAAAAGATCATGCAGTAAATCATGTTGTGAATTAAGACAAGTACAGACTTGGTAATTATTAAAATCTCGAATGGTGAATAAAAACACTAGGACATGGCGACAAAACAAATTTTCACAAATTTAATGATTTTTCTACACTGTAGAAACAGTAATCAATGCGAATGTTCTTTACATTTATCTTAAAGTTCCTATCATTCAAAGAGCGCAACTCTGAACTCAACTTCAAGTTTCAAATTGGTAGTGTTTCAATTTGATTTAGTGAATCTCGAAAAGAGTAGAGCTAATTGGTCAGCTGATCTTGTCTCATATTTATGAATGTTATAAATCAAACTATAATTTCTTATATAAGAGTGTATTTCACATAATATTATATATATATATATATATATATATATATATATATATATATATATATATATATATATATATATATATATCTATATATATATATATATATATATAATTCATATATATATATATATATATATCTATATATATGAATATATATTTGCATGGTAGAGGCATTATTCTCATTTTCATAAATAGTGGACGACAATGTTCTCTGAAGCCTGCACCGGCTAAAATTCGGACGACCTTTTTTGTGACTTGAAATTTTTTCGTGCATTGTTAGAATTTCCCCATGTAATGGTGCCATAGCTGATGCTGGAGTGAAATGAAGCGAAGTATGATTGCCTCAATACTTCCGGACTCGGACATTAGGAGAAATATTATGCCGGAGAGCCCGCTATTTGGATTTTCTGTATGGTTATACCAGCTGAGAGAATCATCGATTGTAATCCCAAGATGTTTGCAGTGTGCTCCTGAAATGTACTGGGTGTTGCTTGAAATGATCAGCTGTTGGGTTTTATCAGCGTTGAGTTGCAAGGAATTTGCAGTAAACCTATTTTCAGGACTTTTTATCGAATTTTTTGATATATCTGACTTAATAATAAACTCAGATAAAGTATTCAATAATGCAAAGAGTAGAAGTGAAGCAGTGTTGTGTGACATGTGCTGACGAATATCATTAATATAAATGATAAGAAGTAATGGTCCTAAGACAGAGCCCTGAGGTACTCCATGTGTGATGGTTTTGAGGTTCGATGTTGTGGCATTTATTTCCACCATTTGTTGCCTGTGAGTTGAATATGATGAAAATAAGTTGAGGTATTTCTCTAATCCCATAATACTCCAATTTATCTGAGAGGAGGACATGTGAGACACAATCCAACGTCCTGGACACATCGCACATAGAGAGGATGGTATGATGCTTATTTTCCAGGCCCTCGACAATGTCCCCTATGATTTTGAGCAACGCCCTCATGGTAGATTTGTTCTGTCTTAATCCAAACGTATCGTTTGATAAAAAGTTATTCGATTCAAACAATATTTTGTCTTATCTTCCAGTGAAATTTCTATGATTTTGGAAACACTATTTATTATCGAAATGGGACGGAAGTTATTCAGAATCTCGGGATTATCTTTCGTGAAAAGTGATAAAACTCTGGAAATTTAGAATGGTTCTGGGAAAATTCCATCAACAGAACATTTATTCATGAGGACTACTAATGGTTCAAACAGAATATCGGATGTCTCCCTAATGTGCAATGCATTCATTTCGAAAGCATCTTCTGAACCAGATCTCATCAATCTATTTATTGCTGATAAGACCTTGTTTGGGGTGGCTGGAGCTGGGAAGAAACTGAATTTTGGAGATGGTAGTTTTCTAAGTAGATCTGAGATTGTAAGACAACTCTCTGGTAATTTTTTGATAATTTTATCTGCAATTGTTCCAAAAAAAGCATTGAATTCATCAGTGCTGAGGAATGTTAGTCATTGTTTTTAGGTACTATTTCAAACCAGTGTTGCCATACCATTCTTGAATGTGTAACGAATTGAGTGGTGGAAAATAGATGTCTCTAGACTCAATGGTTATTTGACTATGAGTCAAAATAAATTTTGCGTTCGAAGTAGCCACGCTGTTCAAAGATACCTCGTTTTACGGTACCTATCGTAAGAAACAAATGATTTGAATTTGGGGTTCCAGAAATTATCTGCCCCATGATTTATGTTGATTGATGTTGAATAACTGAATGTAACAAACGCTCAAAAAGAATCGTCCAAATCGGATATAGTTTGATGGGATCGGAAGTTTCAATATTTCTCCGTTTCAATGGTTCGACAATTCATCAACGGATCAAATGTATTAATAGCATATGGAAATGATGCCGAACATTGTTTGTTCACCCGGAAATGATTTCGAGATTGATATAACAATGATCAATTTCGAATTCATAGATAGGTCCGTTTATATACACGCAATGGTTCAAACCCTGCGGGACGAGTAGTTTCAGTTTGTAGAGAAAACAGCTCCCTCCTCTTCGTTGTTTGCCATCTTTCATGCATATTCAACAGAAGGGAGGTGTTTGTTCATGGAAATCCACCTTTGAGACTTCGGATGACGGAATTAATTCCGAACCAGAGAAAGGAGTTAAAATGACTGCCAGATTCCTGATGGCGTTAGCTTTGATTCAAATTGTCCGAGAAATATTCCGTTTAATCTCCGTTAATTATCGTGGAAATTGTTTTCCAGGAAAATTTTTGGCGATGTGGTAATTGACAGTGGAGTGTGATGTTCGAATAACCTACTTATTTCGTTACTCGAAATCGCTATTTAGATAAGAATAAATAAATTGGAACCAGCTACTCAAAACTGAAGTATACAGTAGACTTCAGTCCCTAACAACTACTTTTAATACCACATCATAGATGTCGCTACAATACTTTTATTCAAACGAGGATTCGTCCATTTTGTTGTGAAATCGACACCATACATGGTCACATCTGAATAATTCAATTATGCCAATATTGTGTTTTCCTGGGGATCTGTCCCTAAATTCAAAAAGGATTAGTTTATCCTGCATAATCATGTTACATTGTTTTTTATCATTTTTAACTGAACTTGAATTTCAATCCACCACATTGTAAGATACCTCAGATTTATCATTAATTGTTTTTAACACTTTATTTGTATTGTAGTAGTTTTTCACCTTGTAACTACTGAAGATGGACGTATATACGCCTGAGTTTGGAGTTGATTCCTAACTTGAACAAATGTATCCAAAGTTTGGTTTTGATACCTAACTGTTGGAAATGAAACGTTGTGGAGATGATTTTGTGTGATTCTTCCCCAATAAATAAATTGATCGTTATTTTGTGAATTAATTTCCCAGTAGAAAGAAGTTGGGATAATCACATTGATGACGATAAGAAATAACGACATTAAGTAAGTTCGACCATCATCATTTTGGCATAATTTGTTTTCGTTCTTATACTCCAAACATTCCAGAGTTGTTTACACTTCCCATTTCTGAGATACCCAAACATCTT
Source organism: Gonioctena quinquepunctata (assembly GCA_018342105.1). Classification (NCBI taxonomy): domain Eukaryota; kingdom Metazoa; phylum Arthropoda; class Insecta; order Coleoptera; family Chrysomelidae; genus Gonioctena; species Gonioctena quinquepunctata. The sequence continues at coordinate 164,814 of JAFIRS010001739.1, read as the reverse complement.
GAAGATCACCTCATAATCGTATTTGTTACTTAGGAATTGAAAACTATTGGTCTTTCCTTACCATTGCCATCGAGCATGTATTTTGGCACTGAGTAGTCGTGTGTAGATAGTGGAGTTATTTCTGTAAGCTACGTCTTTTATAATTTGCTATGTTTTTTAACCGACGAAATAAAAAAGCAGGAGGTTCTCTAGTCGACGCGTATTATTTTTTTTTTATGTATAATCACGCATAACTTTTCATAGGGCAGTACGATTTCGATGATTTTTCAAAAATTGGATAGGGTATACTTCAAAGTTGGTCCCATATGAACTTGAAAAGGAGGTTACCCTCAAGGGTAGAAAAATAGGGGATATTTATCGTCATCCACTGAATTCCTACCCGTTAACCAATTCTACCACTCATAACTTATCCGATTTAAATGATTCTTTTTTTAATGGACAGGGTATACTTCAGAGTTGGTCAGTTCTGGATTCGGAGGAAAATAATCCACCACTAAGGCTAGAAAAATAGGGGATTATTAATTTTGTGTGAACCGATTCTGTTGGAACTGGGCACACATATAGGTATTTCTGACACCACAACATAATGGATACCTGAAGTCAATTGAGTAGATAGTTATCAGTTTATTTTAGCCACATAAAATTAAAAAATAACACAAGTTTCCAAAAAAAAATTTCTGTTCGGTGCCGCTAATTCTAGGTTATAATTTGGTTAATTAGCCCGAAAGATGTCATGCGAAGCTGTCAAAATCTTGAAGCTACGTTCAGGTTTGTATCGATCGATATAATAACCTAAAAAACGTATTTTATCATACTTAATGTCATTATAATCAATAAATTCCTTTTTTTAATTAATATTATTGATATGCCGTCGTCGAGAAGGTGTTGTGTGAATAATCCAAATACATTCTGTTACATTTGTGGTGAATATGTAGTGAAAAAGTTTAGAAAACCTATAACAGATTCAGTGAAGAAGACATACGTTGATTACTTTCCGTGTTTTGTATATCTTTCAAGAAAGTTTCCCGGTTTAAGTAATGAATTTTAGTTTTTCTGGTATTTTTGAAACCTCTCAATTAGCTTTGAAAATCTTGGATGTAATATGAGCATAAAAGAACACTATCTGGACAATCATTTAGACAAGTTTCCTGAAAATCTTGGAGCACAAGGAGAACAAGGAGAACGTTTCCATCTAGATTCAAAGGTGATGGAAGATAGATACCAAGGTCGCTGGGATGAGCATATGATGACAGATTACTGTTGGAGTATTACACGGGAATGTCCTAAGGATATCCATCAGAGAAAATCTAAAAAGAGAAGCTTCTAACCTGTGAAATAAAATGTGTAATTAAATGTTCTGAATTAAATGTTCTCTCGTTTTTTAATAAATGAAATCCCGAAAACTATTCGTAGCATTAAAAGGGTAAGTTTCAAGTTTTTATCAGGGTACCGAATGTACTTGAAATCAGTTTTACTTTTAGCGGCACCAAAATCATTGTAGACCTGTGTAATCAATAAAAAAAACCTTTAAAAAAAAAACTTCTTTCAAATACCCTAAAAAGTACAAAATAATTGCTTTGGATGTGTGACGTAGCTTATTCCGTGAGTTATAGATTCAAGAGCTTGTCGCGCAAAGTTTTCATTTAGAATACAGATGCGACAAGCTTTTGAATCTATAACTCACGGAATAACCTACGTCACACATCTGAAGCAATTTTTTGGGTATTTGAATGAAAGCTTGTTTTTAAAAAGGTTTTTTTCATTAATTATTTTATTTTGTGCTTTTTAGTAAGTACCCCTAACACCCACATACCAATTTTGAATAGAATCGGACCATAATCCCAGAAATCATTGGACATCTTGAAGCCGCCATTCTGATTTTATTAATTTTGTCAAGAAATTCATGATCTCCGACCCTGAAAACCCACACATACCAATTTTGAATCGAATCGGACCATAAACACAAATCTCGTCCACCATCTTGGAGCCGACATTTTTATTTAATTTTTTCTCTAACAAATGCATAATGAATAATCACGGGAACTATGAACACCTGCCAAATTTCACGTTGATTGAACAACTAGAAGTGGGTCAAATTTAACTTGCAGGATTTGATGACAAACATCGGGACAGGTGAAACTAAATAAAAGCTTGTAAAATAAAAACTTTTAAACTACAAATCAAACCGACGAAAACATCAACTGAAAAGCAGAAAATAAAGTAAACCGTCTTAGTCTTATTTATAATTGAGCTCCTAAACTATGTGAGTAACTAATTTTGAGTCGACGCCAACCGAACAATTGACGGAAATCATTATATTACTTTGAAGAACTAATCAAAATGCCGCCGTGCTTCCCGCTACCATCATTTTACGCTTTATCTTATTCATTTGCTAGTTTGTTTGGCGCCGACTCAAAATGAGTTACTCGCATCAGTTTAGGAGCTCAATTATCATTAAGACTAAGAAGGTTCATTCAATTTTTTGCTCTCCAGTTGAAGTTTTCGTCGGTTTAATTTTTTTTCAAAAGTTTTTTTACATTTACCTTCAGCTCCATTCAATTTATTTTTTGTATTTCTCGAAAGGTTATTCAGGGTATTAACGAAACTGGTAATCTGTCTTTCATTCGTCCCAATGGTTTTGTAATAGTATTTTTTTGCAATAGGTCCCTTGTTTTGATTGATTTGATGAGGCCCTCAGTAATCCATGGTTTGAATTTTCAGTTTTTATTATTTATTTTGCGAATTTTCGTAGATGATTGAGTGATTTGTAATATTTTGTCAATAAATATATCATGCGCTCTTTGGGGGTCACTACATGTCAGGACTGTTTCCCATTCTGATTTTTCAATAATGCTGATAATTTGTTGAAATTAGTTATCGCAATTTTTTTTTAATTTAATGTCTCATTCTATTAAGTTATCATCGTCTCTATGAATGTAGTGTAATGCTTGTTGATATCGATTTTAACAGCCAGTTGATTTACTTTTATGTTTTTTATTGTGTTTCTATTCCTTATAAAAAGTGGTCAATGATACTCCTAATATCTTTCGTTACTATAGTAGCAATGTTTGTGTGGGGATCATATTCTTGCGGGTTCAAGATTTTAAAGTAGTTATTTGACATGTTTTCTAATGAGTTGATGTCTGTACCACCAACAAAGATATCTAAATCACATTTATTTTTGAGATGATCATATAGTTATCAAATTCATCTATACAGCTTTGAATGTAAATTGATGGTGGGCGATAGAATGCTGTAATGCCAATAGTATTCTGATGTGAGGTTAGAGTAAGTCGTTACAGTTTACTTCTTCTTCTCTTCAATTATTGGCTGTCTTCATTGCGATGACGTATACCGGCACACCTCTGTGACATAATCGGGGCACCGTAGTAGGGCACCCTGGATGTCTCAATCGAAGTGATACCACGAATGCCCAATTAATGTAATAATTTTCAAATAAGAAATGCACGTTAAACGGCAACTGGAATGTTACAATATTTCCTGATTTTACAATTGAAGGCCCCTCCTTCCGACAAATCCGTTATCATCCGGCCTTGTTACCGGCTCAGAGAAATAGGAACCTGATATATTCACAGACATTTATTGAACTACACTTGAATAACTTTATTTTTGCAAGGCACGTTAAACACAGCTGGACTTTCACATCATCATTTACTTGACTTCCATCGACGAGGTCACCTCTACCACGGTCAGAAGTCTTCGTAATTTAGTTTCAGTGAGGGTTATTTAAGGAACTGAAATAAATTATTTTCTATTTTTATTCCACTTCACTTGGCTTTTTTCTTTTACATATATGCTAGTTGGACTTGCTACTCCTACTGAGAAGGAATCTTTCATTCAGAATCCTATCGAGGTGGGAGATATGTATGGAGTGTTTCTTTCTGTCACTAGGTACCGCCGGTTAAAAGTTATCTTTTCTGGCGTACCTAAAGATGTTATAGGCTTAATGGTGATTTTGTTTATGTAGTGTCTCGCTTCGACCGGAGCTCTCCGGATCTCTGGCTGGTGACTACTCCGTACTGATGAGGGCCAAAAAGCCTGAAACCAGTGTGCGGATTGTTAGGCGGATCCGACATAAATTAAACATAATCGAGCTTATCAGAAAGAAACATTTGCAATCAATTTCCATTTATATGGAACTTTGCATGAATTTTCAGGTAAATATCATCCAACGTTCTGCGTGGTATTTGCTAGGGAAGTGTTTGTTTTTAGCCTGTGGTCTACCAATTTTGCTCCAATTTATATTAAATCTTTTGTGGAGATGACTTTGTACACTTTATTTTCTATTATCATATTTATGTTTTTGATGTGATTTTATATTTCTCTGATGATTGACGCCATTCAAATAATATTTTTATCCTTGCTTGAGAGACATCAAAGCAAAAAACGGTAATATAACTGGTGAACTCAATGATGGATATATAATCCACGCCATTTAGTAAGGATAAATTATTGCGCTTACCCAATGACATTTTCAATGAGGCCAATTTGGCGTTGCAAAAGGAGAGATTTTCAATTGAATATTGAATGAAAAGATTTTCCCGTGAATTGAAAAATCCATGATGGAAGATAGTGACTGAAGTTTATCTTTCAGTCGCAGATGATTCCACATCAGATTTTATGAATATCCTGTTCATATTTTCAAACAAATCAAGCCAATTTGGCATTTTGAAAATGATAATTTCAGTGATCTGACAATTTGAAAATATGTTTCTTCAATAAATAGCATTATTGTCGAAAACATTTCAATAATAGGTCTGTTTGAGTCTACCCTCACCATCATCCACTTGTGGAATATTTCGAGTGTATCGCAATAGACCACTTATTTTATCTCTTTCCACTCACCTTAGGTGAATTGGGGAGAAATACACGAATATCGAGGATGCTGTCGTCACGAACTACCTATTGATCTCAGTGTCAAAAGAATTATCACTTGGCATATGGTATATTTTTTTTTTGTAAATGAATGTTTTTTTGTCTATGTGATTTGACTTTGCTCATTATTTATTTCTCGAATAATTTTGGAATTCTTACAAAAGGAAGCACATTCATCCTCCAGAGCTTGTGAATTTCAACCAGAAACATCTGGAAATAGACTCATAATCAAGCAAGCAGGTGTCGGCAAGTTTATCCCAAACTTCTACAGATATTAGTAAAAGTCTAAGGCTTGTGGGACATTTTGTGTCCACTATGACTGAGGAGCTGAGATCGTGAAGATGATAACCTGACACTATTCTGTTTCTTTCTCCCAAATTAAACATCAAGATAACACCTGAGAAAAAATTAGCTCATCTGATCACTCTATATGTCCAACAACATCAGAGGCTAAAAATCCCGAAAGTTCTCGAGTAAACGTAATAAACCTAACTTCCCATATTCTCATCTGATTTTGATGATATTCTGAAAATTTTCCTTCTTGTTGATTATAGAGATAATCACATTTTCAAGATGATATTTACATTTCCCGTTGAAATGGAAAGTAACACTGCCATAGTGGGAAAATATATTTTGTAGGAGCCACAAAAAGGAAATTCCAGAATTTTACGAGAGCCATATAATACGAAAGTGTAACATATTTTCATTTGAGCCCACAAATTTTCCCATTTAGATTTCGGTTCACTGTTGGATCTGCCATCGTAGTTCTGAAATTCGTTGTCGTAAAAAGATCTAGGGTGTTTTCTCATTATTTCTCCCTCATAACACTCAGTTCAGTTCAAGTGTATTGTATTCTTCATCACCAGTTCATTTCTGATTATTCTTACGTCGCTGTTTTCACATTTATAATACTTTGAACTCAAATGGTTTATATCTGCTTTGTTATCGATGCAATTGTTTTCTTGGAAAATGTAAGCCATTTCTAAGTTGTAAGTCACTTTGTCGCTTGCACTTTCACTGACTCGTAATTCATCTGGTGGTCAAATTTATTCACATGTTCTGCCAGAGCACATTTTTCAGGATGATATCTGCAGTCACTTCCATGAGAAATTATTCTGTTTCATAATGATCTTTGGGATTGACCAATATATTGTTTATAACAACCATGACAAGAAATACTATAAATTACATTTGTTCAATATTCGACTAGAATGAATTGATGTGATTGTTAGAACTGTTTCATATGCTATTTTAAATTTTTCCGGGTTGTGAAATAATCTGTATTTCAGGACAATGCTCGAGTTATTACTGTTTGAGGTTAGTACTTCTAAATGAGATGACGTATTATATAGATGTTATTAAGTAATGTTTTTGAATATGAATTTTCTGAAAAAAAAGGTTGAAAAGAATATTTAAATTTTGTTTGTGGAATTTTGGATCTGAGATTTTCAGTACTTTTAATTTGAATTATTTTACCAAGTTCACTTTCATAGATCTGCATGGTTTCCTATACCAATCTACCAGTAGCTTGTTTTCTGTAATTCGTGTAAGCTCGGTATCAAGAAATGGTACGGAATCATCCTTGTTCTCAGTTTCAATTGTGAACTGAATGTGAGAGTCGTAACTATTGAAGGGATTGAGAATCTCATCCACACCATCATTCGATAATGCTAATATGTATCATAAAAAAAAGTTATGGAGCTAATATTGGAAAATAAAACTGAAATAACATTGTCTAACAAATTATCCACGAAGTACGCTGCCAAAATTGGGGTACCACAGGTTTATTCACAAATTTTATTATTGAAAGAAAAATATGTATTATCAAAAAAGAAATTCAACAATTCCATGAATGTGATTTCGTTGATGCAACAATAATTACCAATATGATCCCAATTTTTGGGTATTGCTCTAATACAATGTCTATTTGGATGCTTGTATTAGTGCAATACCTACAAATTGGGATCCTACATCATCTCACTTGGAAGTGCTTACCTCAAACAGTTATAACTCGAGCATTATCTCAAACAACAATGAAACTTACACTACCCCTACTCAACCTTTTTTCACTTAATTACCATATATAAGAAGAGCACTCCTAAACCCTCCAGATTATTTCACAGTCAGGATAAATCTGATATAGCATATGAAACAGTTATAACAATCAGATCGATTCATTCTGGAGTTATAGATGAAACTCCAATACTGTCAATGTCATATGTAATGTATAGTATTCCTTGTCATGGTTGTATTAAACAATATATTGGTCAAACGCAATCAACAAAAAGAATAATTCCTCATAAAAGTCATTACAGATTTCATCCTGAGGGATGTGGTCTGGCAGAACATGTGAATAAATTTGACCACCAAATGAATTAGGATTCAGTGAAAGTGCTAGCGACAGAGTCACATATAACGAAGAAAACATTCTTAGATATGACTTTCCTCTTTCGAGAAAACAATTGCATCAATGAAAAAAACAGATATTAACCATTTGAGTGAGACCTACTTTTATTTAGTGTCTTTATATATCAATTCAAATCGTGGCAATAATGCAATATTCAGTACTGCAACCTGGTAACAATAGTTGGTACTAATCCAAGAGCTGGAGCCACTGTAACAAATTCCAACTGACACCCGTCAGGTGTTATTCCTCACCTGTCAGTTTCACTAATCACGACACATGGAGTAGACAGTAATAATTATGAAGTTTTGAACAATTTTAATGCGATTTTCATCAATTTTGAAATTCGTTTTATTCTTTGAATTACTTTCCCCTTTTGTATTACTATGTTAGATGAATATACCGGGTGACCGCGAGGTGAGGTACGCCCCCCAATGGTTCTATAGTTCTGAAGATACAGGTTTCAAATTCGGTACGTCGATATATTACTCAAATACGCATATTTTGATTCTATTACCAAAAATTCTCCACTTCCGGTTTAACCGGAAGTGACCCCAAACTTTTTTTTTTCGAATGAAACCCTGTACAATTTTTTTCATTATCCGGAAGAACAAGCAATTTGGGATAACACTGTTCTTTAAAATTGAAAATCGGTTGAAAAATGGCGAAGATACAGTTGATTGTTCAATCGAACAAAGTTGGCCATGAACATCAAACTCAAATCATCACAACTGACGAACGGCGTCAGCATTTACGAGAGGAAGGTTCGAGGTAAGATACAGCTGAAAATTGAGCTTCTCATGTAATTGCAGCAACCATATTTCATTCGAGTAATCTGATAATTCATCATTTTTCAACATGACAATGTGAAAAGAGAATGTTGCCATTTGAGAAATGGCAGTTGTGAGCATTTTTTTATGGGTACTACTCCGTTTTGAGAAAATTTTTGATAATTGTTGGAAAATATGGTTGCTGCAATTACATGAAAAGCTCAATTTTCAGCTGTATCTCACCTCGAACCTTCCTCTCGTAAATGCTGACGCCGTTCGTCAGTTGTGATGATTTGAGTTTGATGTTCATGGCCAACTTTGTTCGATGGATCAATCAACTGTATCTTCGCCATTTTTGAACCGATTTTCAATTTTGAGGAAAAGTGTTATCACAAATTGCGTGTCCTTCCGGATAATGAGAAAAATTGTACAGGGTGTCATTTGCAAAAAAAAAGTTTGGGGTCACTTCCGGTTAAACCGGAAGTGGTGAATTTTCGGTAATGGAGTCAAAATATGCGTATTTGAGTAATATATTGACGTACCAAATTTGAAACCTGTATCTTCACAACTATAGAAAAATTGGGGGGCGTACCTCACCTCGTGGTCACCCGGTATTTAACATAATTGAAACCAACTTCAAGAAAGTTGTGAGTAACATATTGTTTCGTACTTGAATATGTATCACTATTGGTTCCTCAACTGTTGTAGTTTCCCTGTATCTTCACAACTATAGAAAAATTGGGGGGCGTACCTCACCTCGTGGTCACCCGGTATTTAACATAATTGAAACCAACCTCAAGAAAGTTGCGAGTAACATATTGTTTCGTACTTGAATATGTATTACTATCGGTTCCTCAACTGTTGTAGTTTCCCTGAGATGATAGAAATAAACATTTTCGAAAGTTTGGATAAACCTTTTATTGCTGCTTACCCCAATATTCCTAATTTTGTACCTAATTAGTCAGCAAAGACTTCTCATCCACAAATTTATATATTTATATATATATATATATATATATATATATGTGGCGAAAGAAGTCAATTTTTTCTCAAAGTGGAGATTGTAAAATATGGGAAGAAAAAGAGAGTTAACTCAAAGTCGTTGTCCACGAAATAAAAACAGCATGGCTACTGGAAATATGTATGCATTTCGGATATTGAGATCCCCATCTTCAGCAGAATCACAAAAATATTGAATGATGATTATCGTACAGGTTATGGAAAGAAATGGAAGTTAACTTACTTAAAATTGTTATGGTAGAAAAATTTTTTTGGAAATGAAACTTGGGTGTGGTCCCAGCTTAGACCTTACTATGAACACCCCATTTGCGAAGTTTTCTCTTCCTTATTAATGAAATTTTTGTTTGGCACATTTTCAGAATGTTGAAGAAACTTGGTCGAACGTGTAAAGAGATAATTCCATTCTGCAAGATTCTCTCTTCACACCAAATTTCTTCAACATTCTAAAAATATGGCAAACAAAAACCTCATTAATAAGGAAGAGAAAACTTTGCAAATGGGGGGTTTATAGTGAGGTCTAAGCTGAAACCACACCCAAGTTTTATTTCAAAAAAATTTTTTCTACCACAACAATTGTACGTGAAGTAACTTCCATTTTGTTCCATAACCTGTACCATAATCATTATTTTGGATTTTTGTAATTCTGCTGAAGATGGGGATCTCAATCTCCGGAATGCATAAATTTTTCCAGTAGCCATGCTGTTTATATTTCGTGGAGAAAGACTTTGAGTTAACTCTCTTTTCCTTCCCATATATATATATATATATATATATATATATATATATATATATATATATATATATATATATATATATATATGACGTGCTTACCATGAACCAGACGGTGTAAAGATCGAAAATTTCTCATGAGAAACATGGAATCATCTAGATATTTCCACGAACTGCTCGAAGATTCTGGATGCTTAGAACGAAAAGTATGAATTCATATTAGCGAGTTCAAGGTGAACGTCGATTCTGTGCAGTGGTACATTCTAGTGGTAACTCTGAGTATATAATTGTCATTTCTGTGTTGTGTTTTCGAAGGGCAGTAAACGGACATTTATTTATTCGCGTATTTTTCATAAAAAACGGAGCCAGTTTTTTAACACACTTATGCATTGAGATTCATGATGAATCACTGTGCGATGGAAGTTCCGAAAAATCTGTATCATGCAACTATGAGCTATCGCCTACATTACGAAACCCTAAGCTGGGGTATGAGCCCTCTGCTGGAAAAGGTTTTCATTCTGCAAAAGAATGCAGTTAGAATACAGTTTAACTGAAATGGCGGCAGACATGCTGAAATACTCTCAGGGAACTGGTCTCTATCTGACCTCTAGCACACCCGTTAATTACGGGTGTATAATGCCATTTCATAACAACTTATGATGTTTGGAAATACGAACAAAAAGTATGAAAAAACAAAATTTTAGAACCGCTTACGCCAAACCTCAGCTGACCTGCTCAGAGCCGTGAGAAAACACTGGCAATTGCCAGATGCAATAAACATTTGGATAACACGAAAGGGAGAGGTCAAATATTTCGGGGTGAAATTGGAATAGAAATGGACTTGAAACCAGCATTTGATTAAAGTGACCAGAAAAGCAGAGACCACATTGATTGTGGCATGACGCTCTTTTGGGAAGGAATGGGGGTTGAAACCACACATGGTACACTGGCTGTACAACATGGTGGTAATACCGGCCATAACGTAAGCCTTCCTGGAGTGGTGGCAAAAGTCACAGCAAACGAGCGCTAGACAAGGTGCAAAGACTTACCTGCGTAGGCATCACAGGAGCAATGGAATCAACGCTCACTGCAACCATCGAGATACTGCTGGGATTACCTTCTATTCACTTAGTCATACAAGGAGAGGCAAGGCTAGGTGCCTTCAGACTAAGGAACACATTGGACAACATGAATGTTGGGACAAAAGCATCATAACCAGGGACGTGCAAGACCTGAGATCAGATCACGTTGCGAAACGATTCTCCTTTAACTAGTCATACAGGGTTGCAATATGAAACAACACATAACTCAATACCATTGAGGGTAAGATCTGTTACACAGACGGATCAAAGATAGAGAATGGTGCGGAACAATAGTGTATCCCAGACTTCTAATGACCGAGTTCAACTACTAACTGGGTACTCACACATCAGTATTCCAAGCAGAGGTCTACGCAATCCTTCAATGCGTGAAGAAAAACAATAGTAGGGCAATAGTAGAGGAACATTCTCCTAGACAGCCAGATGGCACTGAAGGCTTTCAGTAGCCAGGAAGTGACGTCATACCTGGTATGGAACCGCAAAGAGAAACTGACAATTCTAGCAGAACAAAACCGCGTCAAACTGATTTGAGTGCCATGACATCAGTGATTTGCAACGAACTCGCTAGAAGAGAATCGAAAAAAGAACCAAGACCGGGGTACCGAAGCGCACGGTACGAGCGTCTGTAGAAGACTGGTGTCAGGAGAACACAAACAATACTGGAATGACATTTCCGGAAACGGACACGGAAAAGATTAGGTCAAAGGCCCGTGCCGGAAAAAACAACAGACCTGTTAACTTTGAACAGGGACCAACTGAAAATAATCACGGGGCTTATGATTGGACACGCGCCAGTAAGAGAGCAAACGGGACTGTTCAACGGCGACGTAACATGAAGATTATGCGGCGAGCAGCCAGAACAGTATCACATATACTGTGAAACCGCGGTCCTTGGGTCGCAGAAGACAGTCAATATTTTGGCAACCAATTGGCACACTTCCAGTAAAGGACCTGTACAAACTCATGCGGGGCACGGAATTACTGAAGTGGGTGCTGTAGAAGAGAACAACAGACAAGATACGATGGACCAGTAGGCCCAACTGTCGTTGGGAGTCTTGACCAGATGAGCCAACTGGGTGGAGTTATTAACGGGTAGCCCAGAGATAGAGGAGGCATAGAGACCCCAAAAACTCATCGAGTGAGTACCACATTGGTTTACCATTCTAAGGTGTACATAAAGGATTTCCTCCACTTCTTCCCTCAGAAAAAGTTGAATGTTGAATTATTTGTTTGATGAATGTACAAAAAGAGCCTAAGCATTCATTGAAGGCTACCTGCGAAAGTTATTCAATTTTATGTTGATGAAAACACACGAACTCCGTTAAATCCAAACCCGTACATAAATTCAGCACTAGCAGGTGAAGTCAACACACTTTGATGAACTTAACGAATAACAGGTATCGAAAAATCAGCTGTAAAAATACAAAGACATAAACATTATTTTAGTAAAAATAATATCATGATTATTTCTTGACAATTCTAGGAACCAATGGAAACTTTCAATTCAAATCATTCTTATACGTTTTGGCCAATCAAAACATTATTATAGTGAGAATTGCCGCGGGAGTAATTAGAGGTTATTTGTTTTTATTGTCTGGGAACGTATATTTTTTATTTAACGTCTGTCATCAATTCACATGGAAAATGAGAAATGAATCATTATGTAATTTTGCGAGAAAATGTGTTTATGATCGTTACTTGAAAAAATAATCTACAGAATACCACAGGGGAGTTCGATAAAGTAGAAAATAATTCTCCAGATTTCTTTCTCAAACTTGTTGCCATTTGGCAAAAGCCACTCGTGGGGATCTCGTATCTTTTACCTGACAACAAGTTTTCGAAAATCTGTGAAATGATTTTCACTTCATTCTCACTCTCTTGTGATATTACAACTGATCTCATCGGTTTTAACACGCTATCACCGATTATAATCATAGACTAGTTATATTATTCTCGAAAATATGAGTTTCTGATACATCATGAAGTGATTCAGATATTGCGTAATCAAGTGGAATCTGAAATATCCCACTTTATCATTTGACCTTATTTACACTGTTAGGAAACTTCATGCAATGGAAACCGCAGTATACAATGGATTCTTGTTGCATCTAACACTTCCAGTTACCCCGGAAACATATGAATATATCATGTGACATAAGATTCTGCTGAGCTCGGCAAAAGTTCATTCAAGTTTAATTCTATGAAGTACGTATAACGAAGTTTTCCGACAATTTCCTAGTTTTCTGTGAGGAGAAAAACAAGTGAGAGGAGACTTTCATGAAAATTTAACTGGGAAATTTACTTGATTCACGAATGATTTATGCATTTTCCGCAAAGTGAGAAAAAAGGCAGGAAGTTTCCATCGCAACTATAATACCCCACGTAATCCGAACACTTTATTCTTACGAATTCACTCGACGATGAATTATTCAGACATGGAAAATACTAGGAAAAAGTAGTACAATCAATTCTCATCGATTTGAGAAGAATTATTTGTATAATTCGATTTTCTGTAACAAATAAAATTTTAATTAATAAAAAAAATTCTTAGATATGGAACTCTCAAATGTGTTGAAAAAGATCACATATTGTTTTTTATTTCAAGCAAATGTTTCACTTACATTGAGAAGTTCACACAATTCATAGAAAAGGGATTTCCACTCAAGGAAAAGTTCTTCTGAATATGTGGGGTGGGGTCATTGGTTTTCTAATTTTGGATGCATGCATTTTTCCAGCATCAACAGAATAGTTATCGGATTCAACGGCTTTTTCCTTCATCTCCTGGGAATTCTGTATATCCTACTGTTATTTTGCTAAAAGTATTATTTTTGTATGTTTTTTACAAATTTGTTTACGGTACTCCACAATGCTTTCGTGTTATTTTGGTGTTTTTCTATCTCAGTTTTGTAGTAGTTTGTTTTTATGTTCCGAAGTTAGTTATTCAGAATAGTTGTATAGCTAAGAAAATATTATTTTATTCTATTATTGCCCGAGTTTTGTTTAACCTTTATGAGCAGTTCATCTCTTTCCACGATTGATTCACTTAAGCCTTTCCTCATCCACGTAGTACGTTTCATTTAACTTTTTTCTTTTTGTATTTTTTGCATTCTGCTCTATAGTTGACGTCAAAATGGAAAATATTGTTCAGCAGCAGTTGTGTCATGAATTGTATTGAAGTTATACAATTCTATTTTTTTGCAGATTTCTTCAATTTATTGTTATCATTTGATTTGGTAAATTTATCTGATGTTTGTTATATACATTCTGGATGGTAAATGAATGATTGAAGGGTAATGATCGTAATTGCAGTTTCAATGATATGGAGAAATGGTATTCAAGTTGCTTTGGGTTTTACTCTTTGGAAAAATATGGTCTATTACATGTCGAGACATTTCCCCGTTCTCTGGTGGGGATGTTGTTCATTGATACAAAGATTTTCTCACCCAGTTTATTGAGGTATTCATTTACAAGATCATAATTCTCTGAGCAAATCTTTATATTGGTATCTTTTGCCAAAATATAATAATCTGTATTTGCATTTTTTTTGCCTATCCATATACGTTTTCGAATTGTAGATGAAATCTGGAATGCATGTAGATCTTGAACTGCTGTTACTGAAATTGGATCGACAGAAATGTTCAACTGAATAATTTTTACTTCCCTTAATTCATGGATTTTGTATGGATAGGTCATGCTATTCCTGACGTAGGCAATTACTCCATCACATTTATTGATGTTACCATTATTAATTGAATATCGTGTATTTTCCAGGTTTCCGAGAAGACGATACAGACAAAGTCTAAGCTGAATTCATGGAGATATACTCTCAATTCATGGAGATTTTTGTTGATACTGCGAATATGTTGATGATATAACCAAACGTGTTTATTGCTTCTCCTTACGCTAGCAATATTCTCGTATTCTATGACAAAATTAACCGAATATGTAGTAATTGGTTTATAGTTAAAGTCTCTGATATACTGATCCATCACAAATAGACAGTAAAGGAATAACATATTTTTTTGTGATAATGTTATTGAAGTGATTTTTTAATAACTTTTTGACACAAAATTACACCGACGAAATACGGAACTGAAAAGTAAAGAATTAAATAAACCTTCTTAGTTTCAATAACTGAGCTCCTGAACTAATGTAAGTAACTAATTTTGAGTCGGTGCCAAACAAACAAGCAAATGAATTGGATAAGGCGTGAAATGATGGCATCGAGTTGCGCGGTGACATTCTGAAATTTTTTTTGAAGTAATTTAATGATCTTCGTTGATTGTTCGTTTCGCGCCGACTCAAAATTAGTTACTCACATTAGTTTAGGAGCTTAGTTATTGAGACTAAGAAGGTTTATTTTATTTTTTACTTTTCAGTTCCGTATTTCGTCGGTTTACTTTTTTGTTAAAAAGTTATTATTTTTCAATTTTTTATGGCTGAAATCTACTAATTACTACCTACTTGTTTTTTGATTACTTCCAAAATACCCACTTATCCACCTTACTCCAACTATTTCCAGTTAAATAATATGATTATCTACTTTTACTATTTGTTGTAATATACATTATTTTTGTTGTTCTGGTTAGTTAATTTCATTACTTTGTATATCACTACATCCTCTCATAGAATATAATGATTGTGATGCATGTAGGAGAACAAAAATAAGGACATTAGCGATTTGTCATTGTCAACTACATATGTGTGCCAATGTTCACAAGTGAAAAATCAACTATTCCCTATTGTTCTACCCGTGAGGGTGGATAACTCCATTCGAAATCCAAATATGAGGTATACCCTATCTGATAAAGAAAGAATAATCCAAATGGAAGAACCCGGTACAAAGTTAGGCCTGATAGAATTGGTTAACGGACTAGAATTCAGAGGGTGAGTGATTAATATTCTTATTTTGCTACCCTTAGGGGTCGATTTCATCTTTTAAATTCGATTGGGACCAACTTCGACGTACACCCTATCCACTGAGAAAAGAGTTATCGAAATCGGACGTCTCAGTAAAAAGTTATGCGAGATCATACATAAAAATAAAAATAAAATATACGCGTCGACTAGAGGACCTTCTTCTTTTTGGTTTCGTCGGTTGATAAATGAAAGAATTTCAACAAATACAATAGTCTACAATTGTTTTTGAGGTATTGGTTCCATATCTCGTTTGCGCTTCTCTTTTTTTGTCTCCTTGGTTTTTTCTCCACCAGCTTCGTCTTCTCAGTCCAAATTTGTATTACTCTATCGATCCCAAGAATTGTCCCCTAATACGCGCTTGAGATTTATTTTGGCTGGCCTTTTTTAGATGTTTTACGAGAATCTTATTTATCCTCCTCCCTTCTGGGCTAAGATCGTTTGATATAGTTACTTTTGTGCCTTTCAGTTAGTGAACTTTTCCAAAGATGTTTGCAGGAAAAAGACGAATTTTATTACGGTATTAATTGTCATGAATGAGAAACTTGTCCTCGAATGATTTTCATAAGTTTGAGAAAATATTTTCGCTATTTCAACACAAGGTGTAATATTTTCACAGTTTTTTTGAGTTGTTAGATACTACAGTAAGGATTTCCATGTACTGACCGGAGAAGAGCAATATTAGATGATACACACCTCTCTCAGGGCATTAATTTTATCAGTTATATAGCCCTTGCCAACCTGATTTTAAATTACTCGAAATTCCTCATCATTCAAATGACTGGTAGTCCGATTCAGAAAAAGTTGATTATCAAATTTCATTAGATTAAATACTAAGATTACTCCTATGAATATCAACTTCCTGTTATTTCATCAGTTATGATAGGTACCAAGCCACCTATAATTCATTCAACTTCATTCAACTGAGCTTAGTGAAGTTAATATCAGTTTCAATGCTCAATAAGTTTTTTATTCGAAATGAATGAGAGAGAATGTTGAAAGAGAAAGCAATCTGGAACTCATCCTGTATGAAAGTTACAGATCTCAAAGATTCAATAAGTCTTTTCAGAAATTGAGAACCTGAAAGTTTAGAATCAGTGATAGTTTCCAAAGTTCTTCCAGTCTAGCGATGGTCCAAGATCTTCAAAGTTAGAATTTTCGGAAGGGAAATTATTTTGGTGATTCTTTGACAAAGCTTATGTCGCATTTTTCAAATCCACGCCAAAAACTCTCTTTCGAAAAGAATTTGGTTTCGATACCACTCGGCGACAAAAATGTTATGAAAAATTATATGAACTATATTTCTTTTTCTGAGTAATTAATCAATTATTTGAGAGACAGGAACAACATTTCTTTTGTCACAAAACCACAATTTTATTCAGATATCTTTCATACACTACAACTTATGAATTGTGATTGAGTGAACGAGTATCTTGCAATCATGCACTGAAAAAATGCATGTTCAATGGTTCTATATCCAACACCAGCATATACTGAAAATCGCGAAAGTACTTGAGAAAACATAATAAACTCAACCTCCTATTTCGTTATCCGATCTTGGCGGTGTGAAGAATTCCTTTCCTGTTAATTATAGCAAAAATAACATGTTCAAGTGGCTATATTCATTTTCCGTTAGAATCAGGTAATGAAAAGTTACACCGCTGAAGTGAAAAAATATATTTTGTAAGAGCCGCAAAAACGAAATTTCAGAATTCTACGAGAGCTATAAAACACAGAAGTGTAAGATATTTTCATTTAGGACCACAACTTTTTCCATTCAGATTTTGATCCACTGTTGGATATGCCATCATAATTCTGGAATTCGTAGCCGTAAAAATCCCTAGTATCCTTTTTCATTATTTTTCTCTAATAACACTTCACTAGTTACTTTTCAATTTTCTTTCCGTTGCTATCGTTCTGTTCATAATACTCTGTTGAAACCCATATTTCCAGAAGTTTTCGGAATATGTTTTGACTCACCGACAGAAGTTTCAGGAAATTTTAAAATAATGGGTCAATGGAAATTATATGAACACAAGAAACATGGTCAATTCTTGTAGCATAGTGACTGAAACTCAGGTTCATTGTAAGGGTTGATCTATTCATCACTACATATATACATACTTCAAAGACACACACAATGCTAATGTTTAAGGTTCATAATGCATCGTATTATGCGCTTTTATACAACAAAATCATTCAAAGTAGTGGTTGATCTACCCCAGAAACAGATACCATACATTAATCTAGATTCAACCCAAGGGAAATAGATGTTTGGCAAGTGGATCTCAGTTGAAACTGACGGAAAATTGGAATTGATTGAAAGGAAACCTCATGGAATTTGGATGTTCATTCTAGTTGACGATCTTCAGCAAAGTTTTCAGCTCGAATACAGTAGTGACAAGCTTTTGAATCTATAATTCATGGAATAAACTACGTCACACATCGTGGGCAATTATTTCCTTGCTTTTCAGTGCATTTGAATGAAAGCTTTGTCTTCAAAAAGGTTTCCATTAATTATTTTATTTTGTGCTTTTCAGTACTCGAGTACGCCGTAATCTATGCATTTTTGTTGAGCATCGTTATTATTAGATCTTTTTTCCTGTGAGTTCTGAGCTATCTAGTCTAGTCGAGTCTAATCTATCCAATAAGGAGACCATCTAAAGATCAACCCTTTCGCCATCTTCAATTCATGAATCAATAATCTTCGACTGGATTCATGATCTCCAACCCAAAAAATCCCGACATTGCAATTCTGAATCAAATTGAGCCATAATTACAAAACTCGTCTACCATCTTCATTTGAATTCATAATCTCTGACCCCGAAAACCGTCACATACCAACTTTGAATAGAATCGGACCATAAACACAGAGATCATTGGCCATCTTGGAGCCGCCATTCTGAATTTATGAATTTTGAAGAAAAATTAATTGATCCCCCAAAACCCCCTCATACCAATTTTGAATCGAATCGGCCATAAACCTAATTCTCGTTCGCCATCTTGGAGCGCCATTTTCTTTTTTCTTTTAACAAAAATTTCATGAGTCGTCATTCCAATTTCATAAATTTCGACGGAAAATTCATAATCTCCGACTCCGAAAACCCCCACATACAAATTTTGAATAGAATCGGATCATTATCACAATACTCCAATTTGGAGTCACCATTTCAAATTTATAAATTTTGACAAAAAAACTTGAGAGGTGTCAAGGGACACCCGGATGGAACGAAGTTCTTTTCGATTAATTAGTGAAGGAATTGTAATAAAATTTTTTTTTTTCAAGTTATAATAATATTTTTTTTATTATTAACAAATATACTGTAATATAAACTTGATCAGTAGGCTCAATTTCAGTATCTACGCATTGATATTGTAATATTAAAATATAATTTGCTTTTGAATTTATTAAAGTTATGACGCGTACACTTGCTAAACACACAATAATGGAGAGATTTTAACGCGTATGACTTGGTTAGCACAATAGTAAAGAGAGGTTATAATGCGTACATGCTGAAAATACATAAGCATTTATTATTGTCTGTATAAAATCTCTACTTACCTAACTCCATCAGCAATATCCGGAACTTGTGCAGAAACACTGTCAGGATTCATTATTGTTATTATTTTTTATTATTTATTATGTACAAAAAACCTGTATACACTCAACAAAAATAATCGTCGCGACACCACACTGTTCAATGCGAAATAAAAAGACGAAACGAGAATAACTGGCTTGCTTTCTATGAGAGAGAGAGAGACAGAGAAACACGCGCACGCCGCACGGCTTACAACTACAGCAAAAAGTGTCGTTACAACTTTTGGTCTTAATTTATTCCGTCTAGCCCCCTTTCGCAACGCGCGAAAAGGAACTTTGTTCCAAAATTCATAATCTCCGACCCTGAAAACTCCCACATACCATAATCACAAAACTTGTCCGCCATCTTGAATCTATGAATTTTGATAAAACCGTCCCTAAATACCAATTTTGAATCGAATCGTACCATAATCACAAAACTCGTCTGCCTTTTTGCTTTTTTATCTAACAAAAACTTCATAATGTATTGCCATCGGAATTATGAACAACTGCCAAATTTCATTTTCAATCGGATGTCGGCAAGTGCTCCAAGAATGTATTACAAATTTTGAACCGGAAAGAATGACTGCCATACGAACGAAGCAAGTTTAATAAAAACTTGTGAAAAAACCAAAGAACTCAACACTTTCATGAGTATTCCTCAAGATCAACCTCTAGTCAGTATAGAAAAAATATGGTGGTTAAAGATACTCGATACTTTACTCAATGTGCTAGCACATTTTGTTCCTAAAGTTAGGAATCTGGCTTCCAAATAATCAAAGCCAAATTATTTGCATAGATCATGTGATGACTTCCGTAATCCATCTATACTATTCACATGGAAAATGAACAATATTGTGCCCTGCGATACTCTCATACCTTCGCTTGAATTATGGGAATTCTCTAAAAATCTTATTCTGTTCACTTTTTTGTAGAGAGATTGATTGTTTTCGACTTCCAAGAAATGTTGACAAATAATGTAAACTCCGCTGTAGATCAATAACTCCCCAAATTATCATGGCAGAAATGGATCTGCCATACGTTTGTTCTTCCTTTTTCCTATCGTCCTGAGTATGATTGAAAGGAGCATTGATTTTGAAGGAGTTTCTCTATTTGCATCAGGGTCACTACCATTGGATATTTTATTTTTCATTGTATATTTTTTCAGCTTCATAAATCAACATTGACAAACCAACAATATTCAAGAGTTTATTGTCCAAGGGTTTTCATAGAATTGATGCATTGTTGGACTGAACAAGTTGGTTCATTTCTTCAAGTAACGGTATTCTAGCTCATTCTTTCGCCAGGCCTATACTCAGAGCCGGTACTGGAGTCTAAAATCGATATGCTTCCTGGTGAGTTCATTGCGCGCAGTGTAGTTGATTGTCACAACTATATTACGAACATGGCAGAAGGCGCGAATGCCTTCGCCAACTAGGAAAAAAAGATTGGCCTTTTCCGGTCCAGACTGAAAATCCAATGTAATAGCTGAGAGGATATTGGAAACGAGTTTTCCGGGACGGTTATGAGGTCGTTGATATTCTGACATTTATTCTGCAGATTTGAGTTTCGGCATGAAGGAAATGCTTGGAAATGCAGGGAAATGTCGCAGTTGAAAGAATAACCTTGCCTGGAAGAATATTTGTGATATTTTGTTTTTCATGTCTTTGGAATAAATATGGAAGAATTATTGAAATTGAAAATATTCTATCGAAATTATAATGACAACTATCGAATGAATCCATGATATTTAAGAAAATTGTTTAATTAATACGGAGGATTAACCTCGATCCACTTTAAAATTGAACATGTTCATATAACTCGATTGCCTCGTAGTGGTCAAGTAATGTAATCATGCGAAAAAAAATTGAGATATCAAAAGGAATATCCGTTTTGAGGACCCCCGAGGCGATTGGTACCCTTTCCAGAGTGAATTTTATCTGTGTCTCTGTCTGCCTGTAATTTTCCACGATAACTGCCACACCGTTTGACCAATCGAAATGAAATTTGGTAAGAAGATACAGTTCTTTCTCCGAATGCGACCATCAGTTTGTGGCTGTCATGTGTGAAACGGAAGTCACTATTAAAAAGTGACAGAAACTATAGCCACGGAACTTGTCTTGCAATATGTCATTTGAAAGCCCTTGAAAAACTGTCTCCAGAACAGTCAACATTATCTCTCCAACTAACATTTGTCAATAATAAAAAAATGGCAAATTTCAGAACATTGCCATTCAATTATTCAAAATCTATCCAAGGAATTTGAACTAAATTCGACAGGAAGCAAAACATCAAAATAATCTCTGAGCTTTCCACAGTTGCCTAGTAGTCTGGCGCTACGAATATTTATTTTTTCTCCTAGGCGTTACTTTCTGAGACGGCCGCTCACCCGGGTTTCGATTAGGACGACCCGCCTTTGGTGCAGGACTATGCAATTGACTGGGGTCGAATATCTCACTTGGTCAATTGACCGGTGAATTGATTGTTGAATTGACCGATAACATTGACTTCGTACAGCCCCAAAAGTGTTTCATCAATATATTATTTCAAAAAAAACTTTTTAACAAAAAATTCAACCGACGAAAATATCAACTGAAAAGCAAAAAAGAAAATAAATCTTCTCAGTCTAAATGATAATTGAGCTCCTTAACTAATGTGAGTAACTGATTTTGAGTCGGCGCCAAACAAACAATTATCGAAGATCATTATCTATGAAAGAAGTAATCAAAACGCAGCCGTGCATCTCGCTGCCATCATTTTACGCTTTACCTAATTCAATTGCTAATTTGTTTGGCGCCGACTCAAAATCAGTTACTTAGATTAGTGTAGAAGCTCAATTATCATTTAGACTAAAAAGGTTTATTTTATTTTTTGCTATTCAGTTGATTTTTTCGTCGGTTTAATTTTTTGTTGAAAAAATTTTATTTTTAAATTTGTTGTTGCTGAGATCTACTAATTACTACCTACTTAATTTTTAATTACTTCCAAAATACTTACTAACCTAGCTCACCTCAACTATCAACCATCAAATAATATGGTTTTTTATTTTAATTATTTATTATATAATGTTAATTAATTTTGAGAGTTCTGGTTGGTTGATTTCATCACTTTGTATATCATTCCATCCTTTCATGGAATGTAATCGTTTTGACGGATGTAGGAGGGTCTGTCAATGTCAACTACATATGTGTGCCAAAGTTCAGAAGTGAAAAATCAATTATCCCCTATTTTCTACCCGTAAGGGTGGATAACTATGATCAACTATGAGGTACACCCTATCTGATGAAAGAAGAATCATCCGAATCGAAGAACCCAGTACAAAGTTATGCCTGATGAAATCGGTTAACGGACCAGAAATCAGAGGGTGAGTGATCAATATACTTCATTTCGCTTCCCTTAGGGGTGGATTTCATCTTTTAAATTCGAATGGGACCACTTTCGAAGTACACCCTATCCACTGAATCGGACGCCTCAGTAAAAAGTTATGCGTGATTATACATAAAAAAATATGATGAAAAAAAAAATATACGGGTCGAATAGAGAACCTCCTCCTTTATGGTTTCGTCGGTTAATAACCCCATTCTTCCGATGTCCGTGCTCTACTTCAATGGAATATTAACAAAATGAAGAAACCGCTCCATGTACACATTAAGCTTGTGTTGACGTATTTCTTCATGAATGATTCTCATTTTACGTGGAATTGTTATTCCAATCCGGTGATCAGTTTTGTTACTAGATGGGAACATTCACATTATTTTTCCTACATTATATATAATTTTACAGTTCACCCAATGTGATACCTACCAAAACTTCACTGTTTTGCGGTCCCCAAAATTTGGACGAATTTGCCAAATTTTTATTTTCAACCATAGGCTAAAAGATGCAGAATGAAATGTTTTTTAAATTTTAGTACTCACAGCAAACAAGAAAAATTATTTGGTGCATGGGCAAAAGTTGTCCCTGAGTTTTGTATGGCCTTTTTTGATGCTATGTATCAAATTTCAACGCATAATTCGAATTTAGATTTTTTTCGTAATTTTCAAATTCAAGTCCGGTTTTCAATCAATGGTTCTGAATAAGAAGCTACAAAAACAATAAATTCGTCATAATGTAGGAATAAGAATGAAAACCCCAATATTGATTATGGAAAAATTCAAATTTTGATTAATAGTTGTTACTAAAAAGCCACAGGGACGATGAAACCGGTAAAAATTAAATAACAATGAATGAAAAATTATTTATTGAACCGAATTCGAACAGGAAATGAAATAAACACTAATATTGGAAGTCAGTTTCGAATATTGTTTCTCTCAACTGGCCCGCCCTCAATTCTGATACATTTTTCAATTATTTTTCTATTATTATTGGCCACTCTCCTAAGTTCTGGAGTACTTATTTCACGGCAGGCTTGCCTCATTCTCTCACAAAGTTCTTGTCGATTTGGTGGCCTAGACTTGTGAACCTTATTCTTGACAGTTCCCCAGAAGTAAAAATTCATTGATGTTATGTCAGGAGAGCGAGGAGGCCATTGTTCATATGGGCTATTTATACCAATCCAACGTAATGGAAAATGTTCGTTTAACCACTCTCGAACCATCCAAGAATTATGAACGGAAGCTCCGTCTAGCTGAACGCACATCCCTTGTCGCACATTGAGGGGTATATTCTCAATGATTTCTTATAATTCATTATAAAAAAATTCAATATTCGTTCAGCGTTGAAGATATAATTGATGAAAAACGCTCCAATTATTCTGTCGCCCAAAATACCACAACATACATTAACTTTTTGAGAGTATTGGTCCTCACAGTTTATAACTCATTGGGGATTTTTGGTAGACCAGTATCTGCAATTTTGGGCAGATACTATTCCATTGGTAGTGAACATAGCCTCATCAGTTAACAAAAGTTTCCTTAGGCCCAATAGCAGAAATCTAATTCATATTCGTCACCTTCTTTCAATATGTGCAAGAACTTTGGTTCAAAAGCTTTGATTTTATGACGAACGACACATCTTCTGATTTTCTCTTTACTCAAATTTAATTGCTCAGACCTTTCACGCAAACTAATTTCGGGATTGGTACGAACTCAACTAAGATATTATCATCAGCATGGTACCTTCGATTTCGATGTGGATTGTCAATAGCTGGACGATTCTTCAATACACTTACCGTTTGAGTAAAAAGTTTATTCACGGAGGCTGCCGTTCCATGTCGAATACGATTTCGTTGCGGATGTTTTCTGTTGAATTCATGAGCAACTTTTCTGCTACTTCGAGCACCATCTCCAAATAACCTTATTATTCCAATATTTTTTCGTAAATTAAGACGTTGAATGGGCATTTTATTACTGTTTTTGACCATTTACGTTTAAACTGACATTTGGTATAAATAGTTCATTTGTTTCTATGACACTCTTGGCCCAAATTGAAAACTGCTGAAACTCAAAATATGAGACTTTGAAACATTGAGAATGACGATTTTCCATCCAAAATTAGGCAAATGGTATTATTCGCAACCAATCATATTCAACAGAAAATTGAAAAATTCCTCAAAATTGGAGACAGGCTAGTAAAGGACACTAAATTCGATCAACTTACATTTGATAAAATAAATAATGTTCAACTTTAGTCATTTCGATACGTTTATTTCATTGATTTTGGCTATTTTATCATTTCTGTAGCTTCTTATTCAGAACCATCAATTGAAAATCGGACTTGAATATGAAAATTGCGAAAAAATTCAAAATTCGAAATTTTAAGCAACTTTTTTAAATAATTTTTTTCGGTATCTCCAACGCGAAGCAGAATATCGAGAATTTGCTTTTTTCGCGGGATCGCAGTAGGCTGGGTTTGAGGCTGTCACTCGAGCTTAGTATTGCGAAAAGTGCGGCCCATGAAGGACTACGTGTGTACCAAAAATCAAATATATGTTTTCAAAACTGACTAGAATACAGGTGTGTCTTCATCTGAAGTGTGTCACACTGTAGAAAACATTGTGTAATATTTGAATAAACGCTGCTCTAAAACCCTCAAATTCAGTGAGACATCCAAACACAATATTCCGCTTCTTTTGACGTCTTGATTTGAAATTTTCCTGAGTGTTCAGTGTCGAATTTTTGCAGACCTCTGAGGAAACGTTATTCTCTTTCATCCTATAAATAAATCAGAACTAATGTCAGCATGTGTTATATTGAAATGATAACCTCGTAGTTGATAGCTATTCTTGATTTAGTTATTCTTGAATAATATGTATGTAAATTGCTGTCATTATTTTTTCGGCCTGCTCTCATTATAAAGAAATATTATAAATAATGTTTGGCAACAATGTAATTCCCGGCACTCTTCGCCATCGGCGAGTTGCCAGTGTCACTATTTTGCGGAACTTCTGAGAAAAGGTTATTGTGTTTCATCCTATGAATGACACAGAACATGCGTCAGCATGTGTTATATTGAAATGAAGACTCCTCATTCCATAGCTGCTCTAGATTAAGTCATTCTTGAATGATATGTCATTATTTTTTCGGCCTGCTCACATTGTAAATGAATATTATGGATAACGCTTGGCAACTCTGTAATTATCTTGCGCTCTCTGCAATCGGCGATAGATCCGATCTTGTGTCACATCCTGGCGCGGTTTTCGCAGTGATCAAACAGGAACATTTCTTTGTGAATTATTTTAGAGAAAACTACTTCGAAAAAAAAAGGAAAAAAATATCCAATTACTTTTTTCATCGTTCTGGACAATGTGGTATTTTTTCCAGAAATCAGTGATATCGCCTAGTGAAGCGATATTTCATTCATTTACCAAAATTATCTGTTAACGGTTTTACAGTAATGACGACTTCCATATTTGAAATTGTTATCACGCACCCGACAACGTAATATTTGTTCTAATTTTTCCTGGTAGGTATCTATTGCGATTGATTGGAAAACATTTTCAATGTCACTGCCACTGTCAAAACAAATGAAAATTGGAAATTTGTTTTCAAAACGTTAATAATGAAGGGTGTTTTCATTTTTAACCGACGAAATAAAAAAGGGCGAGGTTATCTAGTCGACGCCATTTTTTTATGTATGACCACGCATAACTTTCTACAGAGTAGTTCGATTCCGATGATTCTTCTTTCATTGGATAGAATGTACTTCGAAGTTGGTCCCATTTGAATTTGAACAATAAATTGTTCCCTAAGGGTAGCAAAATGGAGGATATTGATCGTTCAGCCTCTGAATTTTGGTCCGTTAACCGATTCTATCAGGCATAACTTTGTACTGGATTGTCCGATTTAGATGACTCTTTTTTTATTAGATAGTGTATACTTCATAGTTGGTCATATTTGAATTTCTGATGGAATGCTCTACCCCTTTGGGTGGATAAATAGGGGATGATAGATTTTCCACTTGTGAACATTGGCACACATACAGTGCTCGTCTAAAGTCCGTTCCCCCCCTACTACTTTTTGATCCACCTGGTATATCGCAACGAAATTTGGAGGGCTCAAAAAGGAAATGAAAACCTACTTTCTCATGAAAAAATCACAGATAAAAATTATAAAATGGCGGCTGAGCGCCATCTTCAATAATGTTTTTGAATAGAACACCCCGTATATTATTCCATTTTCGAAATCTGCTCATAATTCTCAACACTACACTTCACTTCTGAATTCAATTGTTTCCGGAATATTAACGTTCGGGTAGTAACATTTTGGTCATTTCAAACCCAACCAAAAACACTAATGTTGCTTTCAATTAAGTTTGCATTGGAAAAATTGTTGTCGCGGTAACATCTTGTTCAGTGTCAAACTGAACTGCTAACTGTCGAATAGTCCGTTGAGCGCCTAAATCTTTTTATGAAAAGTGTGATCATGTCTCGTAGTTTAGACGATAAATTTGAAGCAGTTTTGATATTTGAAGAAGCTGGAAGAAATTATCATCTAGCAGTCCGTATATTTAATGATAAGATTTCCCGAGAATCCTATTTTGAGGTCACATTTGCGCAAACTTTTAAATGAGCTCCAAGCAACTGGTACCCTGAAAGATGCTACAAGATCAGGAAGACCGCCTCTTTCAGAAGAAAAAAAGATAGAAATTGTTGCTGAAATGGGAATCAATCCGACTCAGTCGACGTCTGCAGTTGCTGAATCCTGTGGAGTGGGTTCAAAAAGTGTCCAAAGAGTCCCAAAAAAATAAAAGTTTCATCCCTATAAAATGAAAATTCTGCATGCTCTCACGGAGGATGATCCAGACCGGAGGGTTGAATTTTGTGAGTGGTTAACAAGAACAATTGAGTGAGAACGGGGCTTTCTAAAACGTGTATGTTCCGCAGGCGAATGCACGTTCTTTCATAATCGAAAAGTCAACAAACAGAATGTACTAATCCGCATATTTTTGAAAAGGGACATACCCAGTTTCCTAAAAAGATGAATGTTTGGGCGGGGATTTTTGGCAATCGCGTTGTTAGACCGATTTTCATTAGAGGCAATCTTACAGTAGTTCTTTACAGAAATCTTTCAGAAACTGAAATTGAACCTCGAATAAGACAAATTGTATTGAACAATCAGGAATCGTGAGATCATATTTCAGCAGGATGGCGCACTTTTCCATTCCGATCGTTAGAGAGTTCCTCGATACAAACTTTCCTGGGCGATGGATAAGTCGCAGAGGAAGTACAGAATGGCCACCAAGATCTCCGGATCTTACACCTCTAGATTTTTTACTATAGGGGTATCTTAAGTCGAGAATCGACGCCACTGAATGCCAAACAATAGAAGAGTTGGAACGCAGGATAATAGATACATGTGAAAAAATAGATGAACAGTCTTTCATCAACGTGAGAGAAGCTATTTATAATAGGGCACTTTGTTGTCAAGATTTAGGAGGAAGCCGCATTGAACACTTGATAAAATAATTGTTGGGGTAAAATAAAACTGTTATTCAAAAATAAATTATAATTTTTCAGCTAACTAATTTGTTTTGATTGTGAATTTATAAAACACATTCGTAGGCTTCGAGATTTTCCCGTAAGAGGTAGTGTTTATCCTTCATGAACTCTCTTAACGCCTCTCATTAGTCGAATTCATTAAGAGATTCAACTACAAATTAATAATAACGTTTAGTTAGCAACATGTTTTACCGGAAGTAACCAAAATCCATACTTCATTTTTAACCGGAATGCCACTTTTCAAACGTTAATATTTCGAAAACAATTGAATTCAGGAGTAAAGTGTATGGAAGAAAACTGTTGAGAATTATGACCAAATTTCAAAAATGGAATAATATACAGGGTGTTCTATTGAAAAAATTTTTTGAAGATGGCGCTTAGCCACCATTTTGAAACTTTCAGATGTGATTTTTCCATGAAAAGGTATGTTTTTATCTTCCATTCGAGCCCTCCAAATTTCGTTCCGATATACCAGGTGGTTCAAAAATTAGTAGGGGGAGAACGGACTTTAGACGAGTACTGTATGTAGTTGCCATTGACAGATTGCTAATGTCATTATTTTTGTTCTCCTACATCCGTCACAATAATTAAATTACATGATAGGATGGAATAATATACAAAGTGATGAAATAAACTAACCAGAACTATAAAAAATAATTTATGTTATATAACAATTAATGATTGAAGTAGATAATCATATTATTTAACTGTTAATAGTTGAATTAAGGTGGGTAGGTATTTTGGAAGTGATCAAAAATTGAATAGGTAGTAATCAGTCGATTTCAGCCACAAAAAATTGAAAAATGAAAACTTTTTAACAAAAAATTAAACCGACGAAAAACGAAACCGAAAAGCAAAAAATAAAATAAACCTCCTTAGTCTCAATAACTGAGCTCCTAAACTAATGTGAGTAACTAATTTCGTGTCGGCGCCAAACAAACAATCAACGAATTACTTCGGAAAAATTATCAAAATGTCACCGCGCATTTCGATTAGTTAATTACATTAGTTTAGGAGCTTAAGACTAGAAGGTTCATTTGATTTTTTTCTTCTCAGTTCCGGTTTTCGTCGGTTTAATTTTTTGTTTAAAAGGTTTTTTTATATCAAAAAACCAAAGTATTGGAAAAAATCATATATGCAAATCGAATATAAATACTTTTTTTTGACCTTGCGATGTTTCTTTTCGCGCGTGCAATAAAGAGTCGTTTCGTATTCTTGTTGTATAAAAAACTTTTTGGTAACTCTAATAATATATTTAGGATATCTCTTGTTTTGATAAACCAACGATTCAGTTGAATGGCCAGAAATTGTTCATTCAATGGCATATGACGCGGATTTTATACTTTTTTTTCAATTACTGACATTGGTGAGCTGCGCATGGTTTTCTGAAATTTGTCATTTATCCCTACAGTTTTGGTGGCGTCATGGTTTTGCGTACGGAAAAGTGTGGGAAGAAGAGCGGAATTCCCAACAGATGATAGAGAAGAAGATATATCCACGTTATCAGGGAGTTAAAAAAAAGTGGTTGCTATACTTCAAAATAAATCGTTCGTTGAAATCAGTATAGATAACGAGCATGCTCATCTTCACGCAACGTTCATTCCAGAAAGTCTAACACAAAGCTTGTAATGTATAGCATTTTTCATTCATAATCTATGTAAGTTAAAATTAATGGATTGTGTTTATGAAAATTCCAAATGTACTCCATCAACTGAGATGATATATGGCCAGTCGAACTTCTAAATAAATCAATCGGCGGCTATGAATACTGAGCATTAGGTTAAAGGATGAGCGTACTTAAATTGTGCGTTTATCCGAAAGCTAAGTGGTGTACGTTGAAAAATGAGAGATTTGGAGCCAGGAGCTTCGTTCAGAATCAAGCTTGGAAGTAATGCATGGAAACTATCTCAAAGGGTTTCGGGATATATCTGCTAGAATGATTCCGTTCTGGTTGGAGGGAATTTCAGCTTCGCTGGTTACAAGCTTTACAGAGAATTGGCTAGTCTCTTGAAAAACAAGTTCACCATCATGAAATTGATCTGCGAGTACCTTACCAATTGAAATACACGCGCCTTCAACATATGCAAACAAATAAACGTATATACATATGACTGTGTCAACGGATCTACTACACTGGGAAAATATAGTGGAATTGCTATAAATTGTTCAGAATTCTAAATATCTGGTACCTTATAAAATTTCCAAAATATTGAATTGTGAATTTTTTTTTCAATGTTTTCGAACAATAAAGAGTATAATTACATGAAGCCTTTCACATGCTTTCACTGAACCGGATGTGTGGACGGAAAAATGCCTTCACAGAATAATATGGGTACTGTTCGAACATCTTTTTATTTTCAACTCACTGAAGTGAAAATTCTTTGGACGCGATGAGAGAATGATTTCAAAGTCCATTTTGAGTGTAACGTTCTGTGTCATCAGCGTTTCATCCTGGCCGAAAAGTAGGTAAATAGCCATGGGAAGGGTGAAAATTTTAAAAACTATAACCCGACTCCAGAAAAAATAAAATAAACCAAAAAGTAGGAAACAAGTTCAGTTTCTTTATTTTCTTCGTCAATATCATCATTATCTTCATCCTCTTGATGGTTTTTATATATTTTCAGTTGTGATACATGGGTAACAGTTGTTATACTTGACCCATTTCCGTTATCCAACTCTTCCAATCTGTAGGTATTTCCATGAAGTTTCTCCATGATCATGTGAGGTCCTCGATATTTCAACTGTGTTTTTGTGGGTTCACCTGTAGCTGTCATGGAAGTTTTTCTTTTTACCACAATATTCCCAATTTCGTATTCTACGCCTTCATATTTTTTTTTGTCTTAGTCTGTGCTTTTTCAACATTTTTCCGTACACGTTTCCTGATATCTCCATAGTTTTACTTTTGTTCATCTCTTTCTACAAAATTCTCCATCCTCGCATTTCCAAAACTTGGAGTGTATCCGTATAAACATTCGAAAGGCGAATATCCTGTAGTTTTATTCACAGCTAAATCGATTTTTCTCTCAACTACTTGTATATTTTCGCACCAGCTTTCATCTTGAAAATTTATAGAAGTAACTATAATTGGCACAATCGACTTCATCTTTATTTCGATCATTCGATTGGCTTGAGGAAATTGAGCAGCAATCAGCTTTTGCTCTATGTCAAACTTCTTTCAAAAATCACTGAATTCTTCACTTGTAAATGCAGATCCTCTATCGCTCACTAGTACTCTTGGTGTACCAAATTGGTTAATAAATAACTCTATTTTTGAAACATTTTCCTTCGCTGAAGTAGTTCTTGTGGGAAATGAATTTATAAATCCCGAGAATGCATCTACTATCACTAGAATATACATTTTCCCAGTGTTACTCTTTGGAAAAGGTCCTAGGTGGTCGATATGTATCTCTTGCATTGGTCTTTCTGGCAGTTGAGGTGGATGAAGTTTTCTAGGTTTCTTTCCTCCCGGTGCTTTTTCCATCAAACATTCAAAACATCCTTGAATATGTCCTCTGACGTAGCTCGTCATACTTCGAAACCAAAATTTCTTCAAAATGCTTACCACAGTTTTATCAACCGACCAGTGACCCATTTGATCATGATTTTTAATTACAGTGGCTTTTCTCATAGAATCGGGTATAACATAAAGCCATTTATTTTCTTTATTCACTTTCGTTAACTTATATAAACGATTGCTATCAAGTAAATGATCTCTCGTACGGTTCTTTTCTTCTTTTGTTCTTTCTGTCCCATCTTTTTCTAGAATGTCTGCAATCTCTTTCAACTTTGATTCATTTTTCTGGATTGTTATTATTCTTTCTTCTCCAGTCATGATTACAAACATAGGCAATCTTTTATTATATACATCCTCTATCATTCCATTTTCGGTTGGTTCCTCAACAGCAGCTTGGCTCAAGCTATCTACATAAACCATTTCATCACCATTTCGATGTTTTATTTCAGAATTGTATTCACACAATGTTGTGTACCAACGTACAATTTGCGGATTGATTGTTTTCTTAACATTAAGATAAACCAAAGCTTGACAAACGCTTACCACCGTGAATGTCATTCCCAGAAGCATTGTTCTCAGCCTTTCAACACACCAAACAATTGCCAGTAATTCCAACCTCGAAGAATGATATAATTTTTCCGCTCCAGTTGTCTTCTTGGAGACACAATAAACAAGATGCAATTTATCATCCAACCCCTCCTGTAACAGCATTCCTGCCACGCCTTAACTTGATGCATCACAATGTAATTCGGTAATTTTTGATTTTGGATTGAACAATTGTAAAACAGGAGATTTTTGTAAAATACATTTCATATTTTCGAATACTAGTTGATGTTCATTTTTCCAGGAAAAATTTCCAGTTGCCTTTGTTTAATCAGAAATCGGTCTAGCCAATAGTGCATAATTTTTCACGAATCTTCTGAAGAATCCCGTCAATCCTAAGAATCTCCTAACTTCATGCTTATTTCTTGGTGTGGCAAATTTTTCAATTGCTTCAAATTTACCTGCACCCGGTTGAAGTCCATCTGCACTCAGTTGAAATCCCCGAAATTTCAAGCACTTTTTACCGAACTTACATTTATTTAGCCGAAAAGTTAGTTTAGCATTTCTTACTGCAGTGAACACTTGATATATTTTATTCAACATATTAGACCTGTCTTTTGCACCTATCAAAATATCATCTAGGTACGATACAGCTATTATGTTTCTCAATGGTCCTAAAACTAGAGTCATTAGTTTGGAAAATTCAAATGGCGTATTCACAAGTCCGAAACATAATCTTTGAAATTCTGCGGTACCATCCGGTGTAATGAGAGCAGTTTTCGCTTTTGATTCCTCATCTAAAGGAATCTGTAAGTATCCCGACATCAAGTCCAATGTACAAAATATTTTACACCCTGTGATTATTTGAAAACAATCATCTATATGAGTAATGGGAAAACTTTTAACAACCGTTTGACTGTTCAACTTCCGAGTGTCCACAACAAGTCTTTTCTACCGCAATCACGCCACTCATCAACAATGTCTTTGATTATTTTGCGATTTTCAAAATTACAACGATAAGGTTTGGCCCTAACTGGTTGATAAATATCCAGTGCAAAACAATCACGAAATTCATTAATAAGTCGCAAGAGTCTATTAGAATAAAAGATATCGACAGAATCATCAATATTCAGTATTTCAATAGTAATAGATGAATGCTTACCATCACTGATGAATAATTGTTCAGATGAATTGTTACCTCTCACTTCACCGAGACGATCTCCAGCTTTTACATCTATGTCTGAATAAGTCACTATTGGAAGAAATCCTGATTCATTCTCGATTTCCACTTCAATGAAATTCATCTTGCCTTCCTGTGATATGAAGTTTTGCTCTGCTCGAACTGTTTTCTTTCGACTTTCTTGCTTCCACTTCAAATTTCGGAACGGATCTTCATTTTTGTAACCGAAATGGAGTTTATCTACTACACAAATATATGCTATGTTTGAAAGTTCTGTGAAACTTCTTCCAACTATCATGTTCATTGACTGTGCATTATCCGGAACTATCAAAACATAAACTTCTTCCTGAACATCGTCCAACGTGAGCTTCACCTTGGTCATCATCGTGCAATGTGTCGATTGATTTCCACCAAAACCATACAATTTTCGATCAATGGGAATGCATGATAAGCCAACATCAATCAATACTTCATGTTTCAGGGTACAAACTGCGCTACCCGGATCAATGAAACCAGAAACAGTAAAATTGTCATTTAAAATAATATCACGTGTGAATTTTTCTGCTGATTCACCCTGTATGGCAATATTTTTATCGTCATCTATCAATGTTTGAGTATTAACAACTGTATCATTGGAACGATTAGGTATATTTTCTGTTGAAGACTTTTCACTAGTATTCCCTGATGTAGAACTAGCATGGATATGTTGATACGAAGGACAATTTCTCTTCAAATGACCCGCTTCCTTACATTTATAACAATAAAATTTCCTACGTGCACCACCTTGTACAAAATCAGTTGCACCACCCTGTTCAGTATTATCTGTAGCTCCTCGTACAAAATTATTTGGATTACTCTGTACAAAATTATGAATTGAATTGTCACTTTGATATTCTTTGACAGTTCTGTCAGTTCTGGGATTTGATTCGAAAGTATTTCAATGAAACTGTGCTGAATCTTTTATATTTGCTTGAGGCTGGTTAAATCTGCTACTACTCTGTGTTGAATGCGAAAACCATTGATTAGCACTAGCAGAAATCTTTTCAAATCGCATAATTTCATGTAAGAGTTCATCGGTATCATTGACTTCAGTGGCTATCAAACCCGGAATATTTCGTTTATTGTATAAACCGATCAGAACTTGTTCTTTGATTTCATCGAAATCATATTTAAGAGTTTGACACAATGAAACTTTATCATGAAAGTAAGAAAATATTGATTCTCCTTTTCATCTTTTCCCAAGTTTCATCTTTATTTATTTTCATATGAAAGGTTTCCTTGAACTGTACCTTGAAATCGTCAAATGTTCTAATTTGATCAAATTTTTCTAAAAACTATTTCTTTGCTGTACCTGTCAAGTGAATTTTGGCAGTTTCTAATTGAAATTCGGATGGCCATTTATGCAATATTGCCGCATTTTCGATACGTTTCAACCAGTCCATTGCTGCTTTCCCCATACACTCTCCATTGAAATCATCAATACTATGACTAAAATCCGGCATAATATGAAATTGGGTAGGTGCCTGTATGGGTTGCACATTTCGCTTCTCCAGCAATTTCAAGAATTTCTCTTCACTGGCTAAACGATTCTGTTACATCATAACCATCATGTGCATCAATTTGTCCATAAATTCGTTGTTCGTATTATTCTTTGGATCCTCTTGCGTATTTCCATCTCCGTTTCCATTCATTTTGTTATTCATTCAAAATGTCTCCGTACTTCGCGTTCGTCTCAGTTCACCACTTCTGATTAATGTTGGAAATACTGGGTTCCCTCCAACGTTCCGTCAATTGGCTAAGCTCTGGGTAGGACTTCAATGACTAGCTTCAGCACAAATAAACTTTATTGAATGAGAAATTACAAAATTACTTGAAAATAAAAATACGATCTGTCACATTGACAAAACAACTACAACTCTTCTCCTCAAACATTCACAACCTCCCCATCTATTGAAGTGCCTTCTGAGATAAACATGGTGTATATGAAAATATATATATATAACACATCACCAAATATCTCTTAGCTGCGTGCACTAACAGTGACAGTCACGCAATATTTTCGTCAATAGCTGACCCGACAGACGTTGGCCTGTCCAAATTTCTATATTCCTCAATTTTACTTTCCTGAAAACTCTCGTCCGCGTAAAATTTATTTTTCCTATTTTGATGTGAAACATCTATTGGCGCAACTTGGTAGTAAAATCGACCAGTTTGCCGTCACGGCATACGGCATGACGCTCTCTCATGCCGTGACGACTCCCTTGTGTGTGTGCTGGCGCATACTACACACTCCGTTGCTTCTATGTTTGAGCTGTTTACTATATATATCCGACTATAGTATACTTGACATGTTCACCGCTTGTATGCACGCCTTGTATTTATTTCTTCGAAATATCATTTTATTTCGATAGTTTTTGAAGCACTTGGAAGTGATAATATTATTGAATCAAAACCTGAGTGACAGTGACGATCAAGCAAAAATACACAAAAAATCATGATGATCAAAGTGCAGGCTCCACTAAAATATTAAATATGTGTGCACAACGTTTGCTTTACGAAACACAATCCACCGACTCAAACCAAAGGTTAGTAAATAATTTAATTATATACTATTTTATTTCATTACTATTCAATTTTATTTGTTAATAGAAATTTTATTACTGATGTCAACAAATGATTTATTTTCTGCGCAAGCGTGAAAAAATGCATATATGTGTATATATATATATGTATATATTTATATATATATATATATATATACATATATACATATATATATACATACAGTGGGAAATAACGGGGATCTTCAGTCAGAACAAGTGTTGGAATATGAAAAACTCTTCAATACTTTGGACCAAGCTTTCGTTTCAATTTTGAAACTTCTTCAGGGTCCTAAAATATGTAAATTACATTATTGAGAAAAAATACTCAGAATGAAGGAAGTACTCACAGTGATGTGAGTAGTTGATTGATGAACATTAACTTTTGGAAAGACAAAACGTAAAATATGAAAACATTGGTCGGAATGGTGTTATAGCTTTGACGTTTTAAGTGACATTGAAAGATTTGAAATTACTGCCTATTCTGATCGATCGTCAGAAAAATATAAAATATTGTAGTGGGTGTGTGAACTTGAATTTAGTTAAAATGAAGGAAGTACTCACCTCAAAGCACACCATTCCGACCAATGTTTTCATATTTTGAGTTTTCTTTTTCTAGAAGTTAATGTTCATCAATCAACCACTCACATTACTGTAAGTACTTTCTTCATTTTGAGTATTTTTTCTCAATAATGTGATTTACATATTTAAGGACCCTGACGAAGTTTTAAAATTGAAACGAAAGCTTGGTCCAAAGTATTAGAGACTTTTTCATATTTCAACACTTGTGCTGACTGAAGATCCCTGTTTTTCCCCACTATATAACCAATTTCCAGTCGTTATATCTAAATTTAATTATATATGTATATATATGAACTCCTTAGCGTGGGGATAAGCGGGGAATTTTGATGAAAAAACTTGAAATAAATCATTTTCTCAACTAAGAAACAAAGTATCGATTTAAGAATCACAGGATATACTTGTGAATGCTTTCGAAAGCTTATGTGAGAAAATTAACTCCTTAGCGTGGGTATGAGTGGGTCATTCTGTCTTTCTCGGGTTTTTGTAAGCGTTCTGTACGTAAGGTACGATTTCACAACGTTTCAGCGAATTGACATTCGCCATCTTCAGGTGATGTCTCGTTCATTCGATTGTTTTTAACTCAACGCGATTGTAAACCCGAGAAACTATCCAACACATTATACCCGCGAAAATCTACGAGGAAACATATATATATATATATATATATATATATATATATATATATATATATATATATATATATATATATATATATATATATATATATATATATATATATATATATATATATATATATATATATATATATATATATATATATATTGGGTTTCCGCAGTCATGACTATTTTGAATATGCAAATATAATTCCGACGTTATATGGTCCCATGGCTCTTCTTCTCATGAATTCTTGAATAAAATGCACTATGGAAAGGAAACTGACAACTCACCCACCTTCCCAGATAACCAACGACTTCTTTAGTCACGCAGTAAACAGAAAACCCACCCACACTAACTTCTCATAATCATAATCCAGCCCAAACCAATTCTGTCCTTAATTTGCTCATCCATTGATCTATCCAATACCGATAATCACAGGAGTTGAACGAACTCAAAACAGCCCGAAATAATTCTGGGGCAAGTTTCACCAGGGATTTTCGAAAAAGTACCTCTGTTGGTGCGTCAAAAAATGTGGTATGCTGGACCACAGGCCCGTTTCCAACGAACTCGTCGTCGAATTCTTGATAAAACAATACTTGATCAGTGAATAGGCAGACGTGGTCCCGTGCATTGGCCTGCACGTTCTTTCGATCTAACTAGAATTCACTAGGCTCTTTCTGAGGGGATGATTCAAATCGCTGGTGTATCCTGTGGAAGAATTAACTGCAAGGATTGTATCAGCATGTCTGTTAATCCAGAATACATCTGAGAGCTCCCAAAGAGTGCGACAGTCAATGGTGAAAATGTATTGAACAAAATTGTGGCCCATTTGAAAATTTGCTTTGGATGTTATTTCACATGTTATTACTATGAAAGTAGATATGGATACATACCCAATTTTTGTATTTTTAGAGTGAATCATATTTCTGTTGATTATCCAATCGGAAAAACGTTGTAAAGATTATGCTCCAATGTAGAATTGATCAACAAATTGAGCGGATATTTCGTCAGTTTTTTGCCAATTTTATTTCGGACCTCAACTCTCCCCTAAGTGGAATGTTATGAATTTGAGGTTCACTTTCGATTGGCCTCATGATATTTTTTTCCAGGAATGATTCATGATTCATTTTATATATACACAATTCTCACTACTTAATATAATCAAGGCGAATTCTTTTCCATGTAATGTTTCTGTATCGATTTTGGTTTTTCAATTAATTGTATTGTATTGTAATTTCAGAACTTGTTTTGATCATCATGTTCCTGCGACTTGTCCTCCCTTCATGTTACCATAATGTTCATTTCTGACCACTTCCAAAAATATTGAGGTTTCATCTGTATAAACTTTTCCACAGTAAAACGTTATATTATTGATTTTGTTTCTTTCGGTGTTTTTGCGTCAAAGCATCCTCCTCAGTAGAATATTGTATTGAAGAAGATACATAAAAACAGAAACACAACTTGGTAATTTTTTGCAACCATAATTCATAATACCTCCATACCTGTCTATGAATTCATAATTCCCGTTTTCGTTGTAATGATTCAGTTATAGCATTCGTTTTTCCTGGTGTAATGCAATGGTTTTTTATGATGATAGTTGTGCTAAGGATTGTAACCCTGTATAGCAAAGTAACATACTTGGTAGAAAGTTTGCTCCGCAGTAAAGTGTAAAAAATTTGTGTTTTCCTGAACCAAACCAGTCTTGTACCGGCCTGGAACAGAAAACTAACCCACCTGCACCATATATATTGGAGACGACGTTGAAAAATCTCCCTGAAGACAAAAAATCGGATGGAAATCGAATTGGAAATTGTGATCTGGCGAGCAAGGAATCAGGCCTTGCAGGGATCAGTTCTCTGCCGAGGGCCGATCTCCTGGAGGTGCTGGGGGCATTGTTGTCTTCCCTAGGTGAAGATTCATCGAAAATACCAATAATAAGTTCACTAATTTCGGCGACATCGAATGAGAAGTCAGAAGGTTCCGGTGATGTCCCTGCTACAGAAAGGCTCAGAAAGAAGCAATTTCCCGCCTTGCCGGCTACCAAAGATACGCAGAATCAACCCTCGACATCTCATCCCTATCGTAGAAGCTCTAGACTAGTAGGATATATCGAGTCTAGTAGAAAAACTGCGATAAATGTTCCAACTTCGAATAGATTCCAAAGTTTGACAAATGTCACATCAGACAGTGACATGCACCAACCGGCAAAAAATGGTCCAGCGGCTGAACCCGAATCCGAGTGCGCCTCTTCTAGCGGAGGGACCAGCCAAGTTCAAATTTGTACAGAGAGTGCCGACGACGTGAATATGGATGATGCCAACGCGACAAATACTTCACCCACAGAGCAGACCCCAGATACAATCAGAAGACAATCACTATCACAGTCAGAGATAAAAAACAAGTGGGTCACTGTTAATTCTTCATTCAAAAGTAATAATATTAAATTGAACAAACTGTCAAAGAATGTATTTGACGGAATCAAGATTTTTCCGAACTCTCCTGAAGACTACAGAAAAATATCCAGTATTTTTAAAGATCAAGGTATTCCTCTTTACACCTATAGTCTACCTGATGATGAAAAATTTAGAGTAGTCTTCAGGGGAGTCCCCGAATTCTTAGATTGTAATGACATCCATAACGAGCTGATTGAGAGGGGGTTCGCCCCGGTCTCAGTGGTCCGTATGCGCAAACTGAATTCATCAAAAACACCTTTGCCAATGGTATTAGTTCTCTTGGATAAAGAACAAAAACATATCTTCCAAGTCACAGATATTTTGAACGTTCAAGTGACAGCTGAGCCACAGAGACCCAGGGCCTCTGTAGGCCAATGCCACCGCTGTCAGAGATTCGGCCACTGTCAGCTGAACTGCTATGCCATTCCCGCTTGTGTGAAGTGTGGTGAAAATCACATTACGAGGAAATGCCAAAAGTCGTGATGAACCGGCCAAGTGTGCAGATTGTAGTGAGGGTCACACTGCAAATTATCGGGGATGTCCCAAATGTCCTCGTTTAAGGCGCAAGGTGGACCATGCTTCAAATCAGTACGAAAGAAGACATTTCCCCGTAAATTTGGGGAAGACACAAGCGGGGGTGTCATATGCGGCCGCTGCCCAGGGCGCCTCACCTGCTCAATCAGCTCAAGTCACAAATAGCCCCAAAGACATTCTTTCCACTTTGGATCAAATGGAGATGCTGTTTGCACAGTTCGCAGAAGCTGCTGCAAAATTCTCAATCGGTTTTGATCCCAACTAATGGGTGAAAGGCAGCTTCCGAATTTCATCAAAGCGGTGAGTTGGAATTGTAACGGTCTTCTCCAGAACAGACTCGAGTTTCAAGAGTTTCTTGTAGAGAACAACATTGATGTTGCTTTTCTGCAAGAGACTCGTATCTATGGACAACCTGTTAGATTTCCTAACTACAAAATGCTTAGAAATGACCTAATTGGGCGTCCGGGTGGTGGTGTTGCCATTTTGGTGAAACGCTGTCATTCGCACGTGCAGCTCGGCATTTCCAATGATGATACCCATGGTATAGAATCAGTAGGTATTGTTTTCAACACGAGGAGTGGTCCTATTCGTTTAATCAGTGCCTATAACCCTCCGAACAATGGAATACTTCCTGAAGCACTCGATGTGCTTCTAATGGAACAGATGAACCCGTTATTGTTGCAGGTGATCTGAACGCTGAGCACGTGCAG
This sequence comes from Gonioctena quinquepunctata, assembly GCA_018342105.1. Classification (NCBI taxonomy): domain Eukaryota; kingdom Metazoa; phylum Arthropoda; class Insecta; order Coleoptera; family Chrysomelidae; genus Gonioctena; species Gonioctena quinquepunctata. The sequence goes on along the minus strand of JAFIRS010001739.1, from coordinate 123,729 downwards.
TGGAGCCGTGTTACCAACACGGTATGGTATGATATGGTATGAATACCAGGTGTTGGCTCCAGGTGAGCCGACGTTTTTTGGTGCAGGTAACGGTAGACCTGATGTGCTTGACATTGCCCTGGCCAGGAATATTCCCTGGGCCTGGGACATGCCATGTTCTCGCCGAGTTGAGCTCTGATCACAACGCAGTTATTTTGACGCTAGGAGGTGATCCACCGCCCCAGACAGATTGTCTGTGTACGAGAGTAAACTGTAAGATGTTCAGTTCACTCCTGGAGACTGCATAGTGCGCTCCTGAGAGAATGCATTCTCCACTTGAGTTGGATGAGGCCGTAACGCGTTACGAACTCACCATTAAAAATGCCTTGATGGATTCCTCCCGCAGAGAACAAACTCCCAAATACGATGATGAATTCCTGCAAAGGCTTGAAAATCTAATACGTAAAAAAAATAGGGCGAAAAGAGCCTTTCAAAGGAGTTTGTTTCCTGCGGACAGAATCCAGGCTAATCAGTTGAATAGGGAGGTAAGAGAAAGTATGACGGAATTAAGGCATGGAAGATTCGGCAATTTACTTCAAAATCTAGAAAACAACAGTCAATTATGGAAACTTAGTAAAAATTTGAATACTAAAAAAGCCGATTTTCCTCCAATTCACGGTGAGGGCGGAATGTGCTATGAGTCTGAGTCTAAAGCTCGAGCATTTGCAGATTCGATGGAAAGGCGCCTGGTTATGACGGCATCACTAATCGAATGATTAAGTATTTTCTGGACAACCAGTTGCAGTCATTGTTGAACATAATTTACAATTCGATGCGCCTCAAAAGATTTCCTCGAAGGTGGAAGCATGCCATCGTGGTGATGATTTCGAAGGAAGGACAAAACCCGACCTTCCCACAAAATTATCGTCCAATCAGTCTGCTTTGCAGTTTAGCTGAGTTGGCTGAAAAAATCGTCCTGGAAAGGCTCGACGATGAAGTGAATGACAGAAATGTCCTACAGAATGAGCAGTTCGGCTTTCGCCGAGCTCACTCCACCGAGCTTCAGGTTCTGAGGCTGGTGGAAGATACGATGAATTCATTACATACCAACAACAGCGCCCATGTTATACTTCTTGACATCAGTAAAGCGTTCGATAGAGTATGGCATGAAGGCTTGCTTTCAAAATTAATAGACTTTCACTTGCCTCTGGGTCTGGTGAAGTGACTGAAATCGTTTCTCATGGGTAGGACATTCCAAGTCAAGGTCGACAATTGTCTCTCGGATTCGAAAGCAATTGAGGCCGGCGTTCCTCAGGGGGCAATATTGTCTCCTATGCTCTACGCTTTTTACACGTCAGACATACCCAGGAGTGAACACGTGAAGATTTCCCTTTACGCTGATGATACGGCCTTACTTTCTCCTTCAGCCGACCATCTGATGGGTGTCGTCTATTTGCAGAATACATTAGACGATCTCCAGCAGTGGTATCTGGAGTGGAAAATAAGGGTGAATCCCGACAAAACGCAGGCTATCTCGATGGGTCGCAAGAGAAACAGCCCAGAGAAAGGAGTGATTACATAAGAAAATCGCATCACTCTATACGTTAGTAAACAGAAAAAGCAAACTTCCACTGAAAAATAAAGTTATGATCTACAAAATGGTTTTCAGACCTGTCATTTTGTATGCCTCAGCCGCCTGGGGCCAGTCCTGCAGAACGAGCATTCGCGTCCTGGAACGGGCGCAAATGAAAGTTATGCGTATGATAACGAACGCTCCGTGGTACGTGCGGAACGAACGGATACTTGAGGACTTAAATCTGCCTTCCATCAGAAGTATCGTCAGAGAACGCAGTCAGAGAGTATTTGATTGTGCAATAGCCCACGAGAATCCTCTTGTGAGGGAAGCCACTGATTACAATATTGACGACCCCTCGCGTTTTAAACGTCCCAGGCGCTCTCTGGAGTGATGGGCTATTTCTCAATCCATACAGGGTAGTAAAAGCTGCATCCTCTCTAGGAATTAATATTTTTCAAAACTTTCAGATCAAAAATTATTTTTCGGCTATTTTTGAGAACCACCACCATGGCAATGACTGAAGATTCTTCTCTAGTCCTTGTCCAATCAAAATTCGAATTTCGTGAATGGCTGTAGCCCACTTGTGTTTATGTTTAAAGAGTAAGAGCCTTCGGGTTACACTCGAATATAATAGTGATAGTAGACCCTGAATAGTTGTGCAAAGCATGTTATTAGTGATGAAAACTTGAATCATTTGCGTGGTCCATAAATGTTATTCGCTTACAGTGAATTGATAAAGAATAAAAAATATATTTTTATCACAGAACAGATACCTATTTTACCAATCTGACAATCCTGAATTGAACCTGTATTCATTGACTAACTACACCGGCCGACATGATTTTCCTTGTTTGAAATATTATGAATTTTTTCTACCGATTTTGGGGTGTTGACGACGAGACTAGAACTCATTTCATCGTATCACGTCAGGTTTTAAATAAAATTAATATATTGGCAATTTTATTTGTTTTAATAAAAATAAGTTGAATTGTTCAGTTTTGGCGTTTTTTTTTTCAAATTGTGCGACCTCTCGTGAGAAAATCTATCAGTTGCAACAGCGACACACCCAGTTATTATGATATTTATTGTCAATGATTTGTGGCTGAACAACAATTCCAAAACAAAATGTCTTCGAAAAAGTGTCAAAATAGGGTGGATACATTTTATTACATTTGTGGAAATTTCAAAGCAAAAACAAAAAATTACTGATTTTGTGCAAAATGCATATGATGCTTACTTTGGCTTTAAAATACAACTCAAATCGAGGATTCCGCAGTTACTTTGTTCTATTTGTATCGAACAATTAAGGCAGTGGTCAAATCGCAAAAGACAATCATTACCTTTTGGTAAGCCTATGATTTGGAGGGAGCCAACTAATCATATCAATGATTGCCATTTTTGCTGTACGAATGTGAATGGATTCAATGCAAAAAATAGAAATAAAATAGCTTATGCAAATGTAACCGCAGCTACAAATCTGATTCAATTTCTGATATTAGATCAACATCATCAGAACCAAGTATACAGCGTCAAGAGTCAATGGAAATTTTCGAACCAATTTTGAATCAGCCACAGAAATTACACAAGGCGAATTGAATTATTTGATAAGAGACTTAGGTCTTTCTGAAGAATCTGCACAACTTCTTGGATCTAGACTTCATGCGAAACACCTGTTAGCTCCTGGGACACATTTTGCGTGGTACAGAAAACGTGAAGAAGAATTTGTAACTCACTTCAGTCAGGAAGAGTCATTAGTTTATTGTTATAATATTCCTGGTCTTATAGAAAAATTAGGTGCACAATACGATCCTGCAGCATGAAGACTTTTATAGATCCATCTAAACAAAGTTGAAAAGGTGTTCTCTTACATAACTCTAATCAATACGCTTCTGTTTCTGTCGCTCATTCTGGTAATTTGAAAGAAACTTATGGAAATTTGGAGACACTACTGGATAAAATTGGATATGAAAAACATGGTTGGCAGCTTTGTGGAGATTTTAAAATTATAACTATGTTGTAAGGTCAGCAATCAGGATATACAAAATATCCTTGTTTTTTGTGCGAGTGGGATAGTAGGGCACGACAACTGCACTACGTACAAAAACAATGGAAACCTCGTAAAGAGCTTGAACCTGGAATCAAAAATGTTAATCTTAATTGATCCTAAAAAAAATTGGTTACTCCTGTTTCATATCAAACTGGGTATAATGTAACAAAAATTCCCAAAATTATCTGATGCAAAAATAAAAGAAGGGGTATTTGATGGACTACAAATCAGATCTTTGATGAAAGACGGGGAATTTGATGCAACTATGAATAACGATTTTTTAGGGATTCACAAACACCCTGACTTTTAAAATATCGTGGCAACTTTATTGGATAAATATAGAGAATGGGAATGCAATATGAGTATAAAACTCCACTTTTTAGATTCACATCTGGATTTGTTACCTGAAAATCTTTGTGATTTTAGTGAAGAACAGGGAGAACGGTTTCATCAAAACATCAAAACTATGGAAACAAGGTACTAAGGTCGCTGGAATGTGAATATGATAGCTGATTACTGCTGGTCACTGAAACGTGGTATTCCTGATGATATTCACAGAAAAATTATACCCAGACGTAATTTCACAGAAAAGCGCAGAAGAAATAACTGTAAATAGTCCTATAATAATGATTGTACTCGATATTTTCTCCATAAATGTTTAAATGAACGTATTTGTAACATAATGATTGATTTTTTCTAAAAAAAATTATAATAAACATTTTATCCTTTTATAGTGAAACCTGATGTGACAGAGCAAATATGGCGGTATTTCTCTGTTCAGAACACTCAAATTTACCGATATTCAACACTCAAATGAAAACAACGTTTCAAAAATTTCAATTTGTCGGCCGGTGCTATTTATTGATAGAATAAACTTAGTACTGTAGAAACCTACCTTTTGCTTCATTATAATATTTTCAGTTTTTCTAATATCGATTTATTTCATTGATTCTTTTCTTCATGGGGAAAATAATGTTTGATAATGATCAGCTGATTAGTAGCTAACCGAATCGAAAAACTTGATTCCTACATTTGTTTTGTTGATACCCTGAATGATCTGACTTATATTGTTCTGAATCCTCGACCACCAGAGAACTGTTTCCAGTAACTGTTCTATAAAATGTGTATGCCATCTCCTACTATCATTGGATGATGGATATAGGTCATTTTGATATCTGAAATACTGGAAATTTATATCTAGACATTTCTTCATTTCCTCCCGAGAGATTTCCGAAATAGACATCTGAGTCTGTATTCTGTCTGAAATGGAGCCTTTGAGGAAAACAGACACACGAGTCTCATTTCTGTGCGAAGTCATCTCTATTTTTGCAGAAGTGTAGTCAACACAAATTCGATGCTGAACCCTCTGGATTGAAGAGGTATGTATTGGTTGAGCTTACATTCCAAAGTTTCTCAGTTTCGAACTCAGTTCAAACACGTCTCGTGAAGGGTTGTAATTATACCTTTACCACATGTATGTAATGAATGAACACGGAGTTCCTTCATAGCCACAGCTTTCTTTCTTATAGACAGTAATAAGTTTCCATTGACAAACACCGACTCCCTTTAATGGACAGTTCGATTTTATGGGCAGTCACAGATTTTATTGCCAGTTCCCGTTCATTGGTTATTTGTTGTACAACTCCACACCAACGATTCACTCTAACCAAAGCTAGATCTTGATATAGCCTCCATTCTATAAATATATATTATACAGTGTCCGCCGAAAACTTGGAACCTTATGAGACTTTTTTTTATTAATAGTTTCTCAGAAAATTGCATTCCTCATAAAAGTTGGTGCATGCAATTTGACTGAATACGCGCATAGCCATTATTATCAGTGGCAAGCGGTTAAGCGGGAATCGGCCTTTATTCTAAGTTCACTATGAAGTAAAGTGGCATTACCATGGAAAATATAAAAAAATTTTATTGAAAAAAATTGTTTGCAATTAGAAGATATTTCAGTAGTCCAGTTCAGTCTACCAATTACTAATACCAATAATTGCTTAATGAGCTGGCCTCATGGAGAAATCAACTCATTAAGCAGTTATTGAAATTAGTAATTGGTGGGTTGAACTGGATAACTGGGAATATCTTTCAATTGCGAACAACTTTTGCTTATAATTTTTTTCGATATTTTCCATAGTAATGTCACTTCACTCAATATATATATATATATATATATTTAGGCGAAATGGTGGCAAAAAAAAGGGGGTAATTATAAATATAACTGAGACATAATATTAAGCAGCCGCTCCTTACGAAAAAGTGCACTGGAAAAAGTCAGGTCTACACTTACAAACAACAATTATCCAATTAAATTAATTAACAAAATAATCAAACAAAGAACTCATAAATTCTACAACAAAACACAACATCCACGCCCATTAGACACAAATCCGAACTATATTGCAGTCCCCTTTATACCAGGTCTTTCAGAAAACATCCAGAGTTTCCTCACACAATACAATATCCAAATCAGTCACAAAGCTAATAATACATTGAAATCCTCATACACACCGTTGAAAAGCAAAACACCAACCATAAAAAAATCTGACTTGATTTACAGCATCCCATGTAACGATTGCCCAAAAGTTTATATTGGAATGACTTCACAACTCCTTGAAAAAGGGCACAAATACAGGAAAAATTCTAATACAGCACTAAAAAAACACATACTAACTGACAACCATAACCCAAATTCCACCAAACAAAAATCCTAACATACGAAAAAAACTTAGAAAAAAGATGCCTAAAAGAAATGATATATATCAAAAGAGAGCCTGATTCCATGAATGATAGAGCAGATATAAGAAACCTGAGTCAACTGTACCATAATATTCTATAAAATTTACTACCAGTAACCAAAATCATATTTCAGTTGTTATGAAGAGCCAACTAGCCCACATTTCCCCTAACACCAATACACTGATTCGAAATCCCAACCATCATACTAGCTACGAATCAACGAGCAAACACGAACTCCATGACAAGATACACGTCATTTCCGACCACATCTCTGTCAGCCATTCAATGAACGCACGCACAGCCAAGAAAATAAACTTTCCAAGAGTGAATAAGATATCCGATTTTGATAACTATAGCCACAAAACATAATGAGGCACAAAAACCAAAAACCTAACTGTATAATCACAACACTTCTGTGGTAATAACACGATCATTACTTGCAGTTTTTTTTCAAAAAAAATTGCGAACTTTCTGCCAAGGTGGGTCACCTGTTTGTGTATTGTTTCCCAATGTATGTTACAGAAAAATATTTTGTTCCCAGCAAACCATGTATGTTTTTATATAACAAAAAATAAATAATGAATTGAAAATGTTCCCGGCCAGGGACGAAACGTCTTCTCCTACGAACAACTAGAACATTGTTTTCAAAGAATCCAAAACCCAAGGAAACCTCCCCAATATATATATATATATATATATATATATATATATATATATATATATATATACAGTGCCTTCATTTCAAAACTTCCCACCCCTATTACTTCTTTTAGTAGGGAGAATTTGCCGTAGGCAAAAACACGTCAATTTAGATATCGAGGGGGAAGTTTAAAACCAGTGCCATTGGTATTTTAGATTTAACCCCCTTACCCCTAGCCCTTAATAATTTTAAATGGCACCCCCTATCTTGTAACACATAATTTTGAAGATCTTAGAAATCCACACTCAACCCCGTTCAGAAAACTGAAATTGGTTTATCCGTTCTCGTGAAAAGGGCAAAAAGAAAATGAATTATAATAAAAAATAAAATAATAGCTATTGCAATGAAATAAATGTACCTTACTTCATTAGGTGTTCAAAATGTGCACCATTGGTAGCTGAGCAAAAGTACAATCTATTCTCGAATTCCTGTCGGACGTTTGTAAATGTTTCGTTAGTAATTTGTCTGCATGTGGCAGTAATCCTGTGTCTTGGATCCTGAATGTCCTGCGAAGGAGTTTTGTATACCATTGTCTTCAAATAACCCCAGAGAAAGAAATCCAATGGCGTCAAATTCGGAGATCTCGCCCGCTATTCCAGAGCGCCTCTTCTGCCAATCCATTTGTCAGGATACCGTTGATCGAGCCACTGTCGGACATGCAATGCGTAGTGTGGCGGTGCGCCGTCCTGTTGAAAATGTTAATTTTGTTTATCCAAGAGCGGGTTGTCTCCTTCATCAACTTGGCTTTCCAAGGACTGTGTTATGAGTGGATCGATTACATTTTCCAATAAGTTTAAATACAATTGACCCGTTAAATTTTCTTCAATAAAAATTAGGCCAATTATTTCGTTTCCCAGAATTCCAGCCCAGACGTTTATTTTTTGTGGATATTGCGTATGATCCTCTCGGAACAAGTGTGGATTTTCATTATCCCAGTATCTACAGTTATGCTTTTTTACAAAGCCATTAAGAAAAGAAGTTGATTCATCACTAAAGCAAATATTTTTTATTAAATTCGGGTCATTTTGAATTCTCGCAGTCATTAGTTCACAAAATTCAATTCTCCTATCATAGTCATCCTCACTGAGTTGCTGATGAATACTCATTTTGTGAGGAAAGAACTTGTTTAGTTTTTAAACTTTGTGTATAGTACCAACTGAAATATTTACTAACTTAGCGACTTTCGAAATTGACGTAGTCGGCTCAATGGCGAATTGGCCTAAAATCTCAATCTGTGCGGCTTCAGTCAGAACTCTCGGCTGCTTTACTGCTTCTTTGCACACAGAACCGGTCTCTTCAAATTTTTGAACAAGGTCTAGGACATATCGATGACTCACATTTTGGCCTGCATGAATTTCATTAAAAACCCGGGCTGTCATACGAGCACACCTATTTTCAGCACCATAAATAAAAATAATTTCAGTTCTTTCTTGTGAAGTGCACACCATTACGATTTGTATTACTGTCAGTGCAACTGACACCACTTGACAAACAGTTTGAAGTCAGGAATAACTAAGTCTGATACGTGATTTCACCATTTAATTTTAACTGAAGCCAAGCAGAAACTGTGTGCCCTTATCTCACTTTCAGCTAACGCAAAAAACTCTGTGTAAAAAAGAAACATACACATACCGTTATTGAGTCAGTGGTAGCGGTTCCATAAATTCATTAATTTATTTTGCATTTTGTTATCATTTATTTTCTTTTTGCCCTATTTTACGAGAACGGATCAACCAATTTCAGTTTTCTAAACGGGGTTGAGTGAGTATTTTCAAGATCTTCAAAATGATGTGTTACAAGTGTGGGGGTGCCTTTTGAAATTATTAAGTGGGGGCAGCTAGGGGTAGGGGGATTCAACCTAAAATACAACTGGCACTGGTTTTAAACTCCCCCCCCCCATATCTCGAATTACATGTTTTTTCTCTACTGGAAATTTTCCCTGCTAAGAGAAATAATAGGGGTGGGAAGTTTTGAAATGAAGGCACTGTATATATATATATATATATATATATATATATATATATATATATATATATATATATATATATATATGTGTATGGGAAATGTGCTATTGAGCCCTTTAATTTAATACCCGAGACGGCATTATTCAAAAATAAATTTTTAACTCCATGTCTTTTTGTCCTCTAGAGGGCGCCATATTCAATTCAGTTTGACGTCATATAGCCTTTGGGGCCATTCAATAATCACGTAAGGGTCCGAAGGGTGGGGGGCGGGGGGTTCTGAAAATCTCACATGCCATTATTTCGAGAGGAGTGGGGGAAGCCATTTTTACGTGATAGTTTTAGTTGGAATGTACGATTTATAATCGATCTTTCTATGGAAGCAGATAAAATCTTGCGTGAGAAGGGGGAGGAGGAGGAATCTTATGTGCTCTTACATGGGGGTAGGGAGGGTTCAAAAGTGGCCAAAATTGTCCTTACGTAGTTATTGAATGGCCTCCCTAACCAGCGGACGATCAAGACGCTTCCAACGATACCTCATTAGTCAAATTATGATGAGTACTCCAGAAGTTATGAGGGAACAGATGAACATAGATACATACCCATATACGTACATACCGGTCAAAATCATAACCCTCGTTTTGGCTTCGCCGTAGTTAAACCAATATTGCCTCAATATCCTCCAACAGAGCTGCTACAAGACAACATTCACTGAGAGTTTACTTTCAGGTTCAACAGTGGTTATCTGGTCAAACCAGACTCCAAGAGCAACAAATAGACCCGAATAAGTGGGGGGTGAGTTTTCTCGTGTCAGTGCCAACCACTCTGAACCCTGTACCGGACTCGATACTCCGGTAAATTTCTTGTAGTTTACAAGGCTGCCAACGCGATTGTGGATGCAGGAAGGCAGCCCTCTATTGCTCTCTGACCTGCACATCGTGCGAAGGGCTGTGTGATAACGTCGAGACCCCGAAAGACAGCGTTGACACAGACGAGGAAGAGACCGAGAACAGACTGAAAATAAACTTTTACACGATGCGGAAGATAAGTCTGATCTATTTCGTATCCATTCATCTTTCCTTGAGATATGATGTCAAGTTGTTGTTTTCTTACCACCTCCTCAATTCACCATATGAACAGGCCTCGACGCTGACAATAGAATAACCTGAACCTGTGCCAGGACTCGCCGCCTTTGAGAAACCTCAGCCTCATCCAGGACCCTCTAGACGGCAACGGCTCACATAATTTTTGCTTATCTGATAATGTATAATCATATGTGATATGATAAAATAAAATATCATAATCTTTTGAGATTTTTTGTTGGAATTCCAACTTTTTTATAACTAAATTTGTACAATTTTAGATTTTATTAAATAACATGTAATTTTCGAAAAAATTACCTGATTACCATCGGAATGGGGTATGTGCAGGGAACTTAGAGAAATCCACTAATAGACAACTTCCAATGATAAATTACAGTTTTGGGGTAGAAAAAGTGTTTTTTTTCGGAGAAAGACAAAATACGCCAATTTTCAGCTAGAACGGTTTGTCAATGTTTCGTCAGAAAACTTTGCTAGCAAACCTCAGATTCTGTTTCATTAGCCCAGACAACATATGGAATGGAATGAATTAGAACTATCCCAAAACTTTCCTGGTAAAATCACAATTTGATAAAATTATATTTCCACATGATTCGCAAATTTTCCATTGCAGAGATGATTCTTGTAGCTCCGATTTACATATATTCAAATCGAAATTGAAGTCTTTAATCACCGGATGTTATTATTCCACTCAATCACTGAAATGTAAAATGTGGGCGTTTGATGATTTCACGCCAGAATGATATGAACAGTAAATTATAATCCTCATTTCATACGCATCGATAACGTCGGTTGAAATCATGAACCGTGATTGGGAATAGGGAATTGGGATAATCATCACGTATTAAAGCTGCTATTATATCAACAAATAATAATTCGTGGTCGATATATGAACGGAATGCTTTTTGTTCGTGCTGAAACGACGAATCTAAATTCAGTTAACCAAAATAACATATAGAAGATATTCAGCAATGAAGAAATATCTCACGATTAGTGACTTGATTATGAAGGGAGTCTGCAAAGGAATATGAAAATAAGTTGAGGAAGTCGAAGATGAAGTCCAGTAGGTGGAGGAGTAATCTAACGAGAATAAAATGAAATAACTGGAGTGTAGTTAAAGAAGTGAATGAAAACGAATTAAAAACTGAACATTATTAATGGAAAACTCAAAGAGACGAATTTAGCAACTAGCATAACATGATATAGCCTGAGATATGCTCGAGAAAAGACACGTGCAAATGAAGCTCTCTCTTTAAAGTAAAAATTTCAAGGAAAAAAGTGTAAAATCAATTTTGAAGCCTAGTTCATTGTTATAGTCCACCGGACCATTTCTACGAGGTCATGGAATTGAACAAAAAATACTGGGTGTTATTCAAGGAAAAGTTAAAATCAAGAAATCTCCTGGTTACACGAATATCTAAGTTTCGTTTCTGAAGCCGGCCCTGTCTATGAAGACAATGCAGATTGGGGAGTCAGCTCTTCTACCGAAGTTAATATTTGCTGAATATTTTTATACCGTAAACTATCGATTAACCTGAGATATTTCATTTTATAAATATGATATAGAAGGGAATGTATAATATTATTCATTATTCCGTTTATCACTTGTAGACTGCATTTTCAAATCTCAATAAAAAACATCAAGAAAAGTGAATCTTTCATTGTTTGAACGTTGATATTTCAAAAGAGATCTATTCAAAACAAAATTGGTTTTACAAATACGAACCAGCACACTTTCAGGGGCACATACGTTACTTCAACCACATCGATAAAGAAGCATGCTGAGAAGACGAAACGCTTAGAGTTCTACAGATAAATCATCCGAACTGATCGAAACCATAGCAGACAAGGTATGTGCCAAAAATTCCCCGCAAAATGGAGAATACAATTTGAGAAATTGCTATCAGCCTTCAAAGATTCGAATGAAACTGTCTCTGAAAACAAACAACTATCGACAAATTCGAAACACGAAAGTATTAGCAAAACCAATTCAACATCCGCAACAGTTTGAGAATTCTTGTGATAACAGACAAACACAATGATCCACTAGCTACTGTTTTAGATTTTCCAGATAATGAAATGAAAATGAGTTGCACCAATCGAGATATTGCCACAATTTATGGAGCTAGGCGAACGATAAGAGCAAACTTCCTATCCAACATATTGACTAGACAAATCTTGGAGCCCAGAAAACATATGAAAAATGCTAAATTATCCATCTATGAAGATTCAACCGAGCCCACTTGAGAACTGTTCAGGAAAGCCAGAGTGAAGAATTGATTGAAAGGGGCATGGATTGTTGGCATTTGGAGAAAACGGGAAAAGGATGATTACTTCCGAAGAAGACCTGCATATTGGAGCAAAGTGGTAGTTCCATTCATAGGACTAATTACTTTATCTATCAAGATCATTTTTATTTATTATTGGAATTCATATTCTGACTTCGGTTGAGAGATTTTCTTTACTTTTTAACCGACGAAACCAAACAGGAGGAGATCCTCAATTCGACGCGTATTTTTTTTATGTATGATCACGCATAACTTTTTACTGAGTCGTCCGATTCCGATAACTCTTTTTTCAGTGGATAGGGTGTACATTGAAGTTGGTCCAATTTCAATTTAAGAAATGAAATTCACTCCTTAGGGTAGAAAAATGAAGGATATTAATCACTCACCCTCTGAATTCTGGTCCGTTAACCGATTCTATGAGGCATAACTTTGTACTGAGTTATTCGATTTGGATGATTCTTTTTTTTAATAGATAGGGTAAACCTCATAGTTGATCATATTCGGATGTCGAATGGAATTATCGTTACTGGTAGAAAAATAGGGGATAATTGATTTTTCATTGTGAACATTGGCACACATATGTAGTTGACAATGACAGATCGCTACTGTCATTATTTCTGTTCTACATCCGTCACAATCATTATATTTTATGAGAGAATGGAATGATATACAAAAAAAGGGAATAAACTAACCAGAACAACAAAAATAATTTATAATACAACAAATAGTAAAATTAGATAATCATATTATCAGTACATAAGTAAGGTGGGTAAGTAAGTATTTTGGAAGTAATAAAAAAACGAGTAGGTAGTAATTAGTAGACTTCAGCCACAAATTCGAAAAACAGAAACTTTTTAACAAAAAATTAAACCGACGAGATACGGAACTGAAAAATAAAATGAGAAATAAACCTTCTTAGTCTCAATAACTAAGCTCCTAAACTAATGTAAGTAACTTATTTTGAGTCGGCGCCAAACGAGCAATCAACGAAGATCATTGAATTACTTCAAAAAAATTATCAGAATGTCACCGCGCAACTCGATGCCATCATTCTAAGCCTTAACTAATTCATTTGCTCGTTTGTTTGGCGCCGTTTCAAAATTGGTTACTTACATTAGTTTAGGACCTTAGTTATTGAGACTAAGACAGTTTATTTTATTTTTTATTTTTCAGTTCCGTATATCGTCGCTTTAATTTTTTGTTAAAAAGTTTTTATATTTTTTACTGGTCAATGGATTGACCTGTCTTTATGTTTTACTTTTAGTACAGTGATTTTAGGCAATTTTCCGAAATATGAGATGATTTAATTCCTATTCATATTTTCCATTCACAACATTGTTTATAAGGGAGCTTGAGTTGATCATAGTCCAGACAGAAACTAGTCAAAAAAAAAACGAAAGAAAAAAGAAAAAAAAAATGAATCTAAGGGTTTACTACCATAATAGCAGAGGGCTGCGAACAAAAACTTCCCTATTATCTCAGAACCTTTGTAATGAAAATTACGATGTCATTATTCTCTCGGAAACTTGGCTCACAGAATCAATTTTCGTTGCTGAATTATTTGATGAGAGGTATGAGGTATTCAGGCGGGATAGGAATGCAACAGAAACAAGTAAAAAAATGGGCGTAGGAGTGTTGATCGCAATTTCGAAGAAACACAAAATTTAAGTGCTCCAGATTGATACTCATCTTGAAATACTTTTTTTAGGGCTAATATAAAGGGAAATGAAATGATTTTCAATTGCCTATATGTTAATCTGAACTCCAAATCTCGAACATACAATGAATACATCGATATATGTGATAACCTAGAAGGCATAATATTCAGTAATACACTTTCAATAGTAATAGGACACTCCAGCAATCCAGGTGTGGACGGAATGATCTTCAATTTCCACTCGAACTCCACTATTTCAGTTCTTGTCTCAATTGATAAACGCGTAAAGCTTAAAATGATTGTTCAAATGAGCATAACAACACACTAGATTAGGTTCGGAGTAGTGTTCCTGTGAATGTTGAAGAGGAATTCCTACCCCTAGATCCCTAGACGTAGGAAAACTGGAGAACAACTTAACAATATCCAAGGACATTTTCCTGAAAACATTTCGCTTCCGTCGGAGAATTATGAGAGAGCCACATATTTTATGAACTGTCATCATTGTAGTTTAGTCAGAAAGCGAGCTCAGACATCTTGGAGGTGCAAGGGTTGTTTGGAAAAACCTCCATTGTGTGTTGGGTGTTTTCACCCCTTGACAGAGAACAAGACTAATAATGAATTTTACTGGCCAGTTGGTTGTTGAACTGTATATGCACGGTCGTAATATATTATTTATATTTCAGTTAGCACTATTTTTGAGTCCGTGTCCACGAAGCTACAAATGTTTTTCTTGACATAGCAGGTCTACTGTTATTGCAGTAACTTCAATAGCAGTATAGTGTCCCAAGAGAACAATTTCATTCGCTCTACTGGCACACTACTACTATGGAAGTAGTTACCAAAAAGTCACTAAAAATACTTTGTTTCATCTTTTATCACTCCTATAAAAATATCACTCGAATCCATCAGCTGGTTAAGAAGTTATGTAACTGTGTTTAAGATCTCCACTGCAGTTTGTACTGTCCGCGAACGTGTTTAACTCGAGAACTGCTTTTTCTAGTTGCACAGTTCGTACTTCTCGAGGGCGCCCGCAGTCAGCTGTTTGTTTCTTAAATGTACCATTTTCGCACAAACGTTGGTGAAGATGAGCAAATATTGTGTGATGGGGTACCCTATGTCCTGGATACAACTCAGCATACAATCGTCGAGCTTGCCGACCATTTCCATTACTTCGACCATAGACAAAATGCATGTCTGACAATTTCGCATTTGTATAATTTTCCATTCTTTTCGATAGAAGAAAAATTAACTATTATTATTATCATTAATGTTATACCAAACTAAAAGCTCGAAAATGAAGAAATGCTAATTTGACATTTTGTTGACATATTCGTATTTAACAGAATGTTGACAGTAGCCTACTAGCATCGCTACTAGATAATGTATCAAAGTAATAATAAATAGGCGTTAAGATGTTTAATTTTTTTGCATAAAAACGGCGCCCCATACGAAAAAAAGGCAAAAAATATGTTTCGTCACAAATTGAACGAGGAATCCAGAAAAAATTGAGATCATTACCCGTATGCGCGCCAATGATGAACATAAAATTCTCAATTGCATGTCAAAAAATGCGCAATAACAACCTCTTGGAACTCACGAAATTTCATCCCCATATCTCGACCGGTTTCAGAGCACCAAATAGATAGTCAGTTTTTATGAAAAACTTCAACCCCGTCTCTCGGAAAACGAAGCATTTGCGGACAAAATTTATAGAGCAAACTGTCCTTTTTCATGCAGTATCACCCCCTGAAATGTGTCGCACTTATTCACTATCACCTGTATGAAGCTATGGAGTGGTGGTGAAATAATCTCCAATGTCGTAAAATGCTTGCTGAATGAATTTTTTTTATATTCTTTCTGAATTGTCTAATAATATTCCATTTGTTGATTGGTAGGTGATTACACATTTCAATACCATTGTAAATTATTGAGTCTTTCACTGCTATGGTGCTCGGTATTGGGAGTCTGATGAGATTATTTTGACACGTGTTGTATTGTGACTCCGCTATTTATAGATTGTTTTCATATTTGTGGATTAGACTGATGGATTCTAGAATGTATAGGAAGAATACTGTTGAAATTATATGGCACATATACACAGCTCTCTACAAGACACTCTAGGTCTTATTTTGCAGGTATATCTTGAAGAGCTCTTTTTTGTAGTACGAATACATTTTGCAGCTTATATATCTATCAACTAATTATGTACATTCGATACAACGAACATAGGCTTGAGAAGAATGAGGATGTGCACTCGCATGACATACGAATAAAAAACAATATACACTAAACTTACTCCCGTTTAAAAATCTGCCAAAATTCACCTAACTATGTAGGAGCCAAAATGTATAACAAATTCAAACTTATATATAAGAATGATAGGAACTATAATTCATCATTCGAGAATGAACTAAAAAAATTTCTTATTGAAAACGAATTCTATAAAAATGAACAATTTCTCCAATTTTGAAAAATTCTCATTTTAAGTGGTTCACATTCAAATTTTAATCTGTATTTCTATGGTCAAGTTTTATGACTATGTACCTGTATTTAGGCATTCACTCATTTTAATTGTATCGAATATTTTAATTCTATGTGTTTCTTTGACTAGTCCTATAAATGTACATCCGTATTTGGTATTGATTGAATTCAAATGTATATTTATTTCTGTGATGAATCAACTGATTCTGATTCTGATATATATATATATATATATATATATATATATATATATATATATATATATATATATATATATATATAAATATATATCTAGTTCTGATGACACTTCAACATAATGGATACCTGGAGTCAATTAAGTAGGTAGTTATTCGTGGATTTTAGCCACAAAAAAAAATAAAAAAAAACGTTACTGAATGATACTGAAAAGCAGAAAATGAAATAAACCATCTTAGTCTTGAAATAATAAGCTCCTAAACTAGTGTAAGTAACTAACTTTGAGTCGGCGCCAAACAAACAATCAACGAAGACCATTGAATTATCAATACGCCGCCGAGCATCCCGCTGCCATTATTTTACGCTTTACCTAATTCAATTGGTAGTTCGTTTGGCGCTCACTCAGAATTAGTTACTCACATCATTTCAGGAGCTCACTTATTATTGATACTTAAAACGTTTATTTTATTTTTTGCTTTTCAGTTTATTTTTTTATCGGTTTCATTCTTTGTTAAAACGTTTTTATTTTATTCTATATTTTACGCCCCTTTGAAGAAACACCAGTTTTTCAACAATTCTAAGGACTAATTCTTCGAAAATGGATATTCCGTCCCTGGCCGTTCAACATTCACGACACGATTCTGTCGCATGAACCCTGTTCGTATTTCTCAGCATGCGATATAAAAATCTAGGCTTCAACAACAATTTATTTGTGGGTAACGTGACCGCATTGATATATTTTCTCCTGGATATATGGTATGGTTATGATACACAGCTTTGATTTATTATGTTTTCCAAGTAATTTGCTGTTTATGCGCTAGGCTTCAGTTGTTTATTCGGGTGCCAAAAGGTCTATATAAACTTGTGGATAGTAGATAGATGTGGAATTGAATGGAGACATATGCATTGTGGTGTTTACGGTGAAAATATATGTTGATTCAAACCTATATAGAGCAATATCTCATGGCCCCCAGAAGTTACTTATTTTCTGAGAAATAAAATGTGTCAGGTAGAGTAGTGTTAGTATGTACTTTGAAGTTATGCATACTTGCTACCTTGGTCCGACGGAAAATATACAGGTACCATGTGCTAAAGGTACGTAAAAATATAACTGACTTTTCTTGAATTCTGAGTGCTGATTTTTGTGTTTGTGTCATAGAATGTTGTTGAAAATTCATAATCAACAATGCCAGACTCTTCTCGTCGGCGGTAATTTCTCCCAGACGCTTAAGAGCTTGCAAAAAAAATTATCAACTTTACTTATAGACTGAGTCTTAATTGTTATATATGATGTCAGGAAACTTCTTTGATACCAATCCTAGGGTTGAAACATCCCCCAGATACATTTAAAATGTCGATGTATGAGCGCGAGGTCATTATTCGTGGGCTCGAGCGTGAGCGAGATACTTATGAGCATCGATCTCTTCCTTATGCTCACGGTCTCGGTAGAGACGATCCTAGAACCCTTCGAACTAGTCACACAGACGTTTACTGAAAACGGACCCAGGCAAAATCTTTCACGCTACGTTTGTTCTACTCTCTAGAACCGATTCGGAATCGTCTTGGCTTCGGATCGAAAGAAACCTTATGTATGTATGGAAAACCTTAAAATCTTTAATAAAAACAAAACCATCCAATCAAATAACAACTATTTTCAAAAATAATGTTGGGATACATAGAAAATGAATTCAATGACCATTTTATTTCGAGTATTGAACAAATTGTCAGCAACCTAACGAGTGTTGCAATTATTACATAGAAATATAATAAACACTAGAACGCCAAACTCGACGTCCAAGATTCAGTGGAACGACCCTACATAGGGAATGATCACCAAGTTTTGTTTATTCGTATTTTTCAAATTATGTTCGGTTTCGATTATCATCTGCGGTTAGGGCAGGTAATTGGGGGAAATCCAGTGAAGTTGGCAACACCGCCCCAGAATTCTATCATGACCTAACAAGCGGTGAAAGAGAACAGTGTCGGCTTTTAACAGTTTTGATACCTGTTTGCTTTCCTGTTTTGTAATTCGTTTGCTTGCCATTTGTGATTTGTACTCCGTTTTCTGTGTTTCCTCGTTGTTTTAATGAACATTGGGTTTTTCTGACATTCTTATAGTTCAGTTTTACTTTGAATATACCTGTTTTTGGTTAATATTATTTAGTAAAAACCGTCTCGAGTGCTTGGACAAGTAACAGACAAAATAAAGTGCATGGTTCTCTTCTGTGAAAATAAAGGAAAAGTTCCAGGATTGATCTATTTTATGTAAGTATATACGTTTTAGTAAATATTGGATGAAATTATACATTGTCATTCAAAACTTGAAATTATTGTTACTGAACTTCAGTTGCCAATATGATAACCTTTCCTAATGTAACCCGAGGTGTAACCATATAAAATAATATCAATGAATAATTGATGAATTCATAGACACCAATTGCATTGTTTTTTATAGGCTCACTTCAAGAAGGCATGACTCTTGGATGAGCGCTCTTGGAAGAGATCCCACCAAAGAACATTTAAGTGACAGAAATTGTGTGTGTGATGTGCACTTCAGGGTGGAACATAAGTTTGTGGTGAACAATAAACTCAGATTGAGACCCGATGTCTGAATTTGAGGAAACCATTTGTTCCAAAGTTCCAAACAGTTCGAAGTTTCAGGTTAGTTTATGCGTGAGTTGATTAACTGAAAAGGTTACATAGAGGAAACTTCTTTATATCCATACATTTTTGGTGCAATTTTGAGTCATTTAATGATTAAAAAAATGTCACTCATTAACACTCTTGTTATGGGCTATATTATTATAATTGTATTATTATTTGAGGTCTCTGAAACATATTGATGGAACAGAAATGCATAACTCCAAGAACAAAACTCCCATTCTTGAATTAAACATAACAAGTATATCTGTTTTGGGAATTTTTTATGAATATGTGAAAAAACCCAAACTATAAATTTAGCCAGGACCACTTAGAATTATTTTTTGGTTGTATTGGTAAATGTAAACAATTGTGCCGATCAGAACAATATGAAAATACTTCAATTTTTCAGGGGACGGAATGGCTGGAACAATAATCCTACAGCATACCAATTTTTTTACACATTCAAGAGATTGACATTGCGACATGATCTTCAAAATCTTCAGGGAAACTGTATGAATCTGGATAACACCAATATATTGACAACAACACAAAGGCAAAAAAAATCTATGCAGACTTGAATTTGGATGATATGTCTATTATAAAAAAATATGACATCAATATCAACGATATGTTAATCGAAGATGAGGAATTTTATCATTTAATTTCATTCCTCCCTTTTTTGAGTACTCTGACAGAAAATGTGGTTACCCATATATCAGGATTTGTCGTAAAATCTAAAAAAATTATCAAATGTAGAGCATATTTGTCCACTACCGAAGACATTGAAGAATCATGTGTAGATGCAGAAAACTTTAAGTTATTGAATAGAAAAGATAGAGGTGGTTTCATAAGGCCATCACAAACTATTATTGATATTTGTATTTTCGTTGAGAGAAAAATCCGGCAGGTTCTTGCAATTACCAATAATTGTATGCCAAGTGAAAAACATTTTTTGAAAACCTTCATACACCAAATTTCAGCAACTTCATTCCAGGACGAAAAATTCCTTAAAAAGCACATTTTTGATATATCACAAAATGAAAATGATAAAAGCTTCAACAAGAATTTATACCAGAATTAGATTTTTCAATATTGCAATGTCTCAAACTGAGAAAATTAGAGGTGAATTGAAGAGAAAAACATTTACTAAATTAATTCTATTTTCTCATCAATAGCTTTTGAAAAAAAAATGCCACAATGTTTGTTTCCTAGAAATAAGTATGTATAATAAACACTACAAAATAACATGTGTTGAGAACTATTGTAGTCCTTTTTCCCCCGATCCTACCCTTTTCCCTTCTCTAAGATAAAGCGATACAGAAATATCCTGTATCATTTGGAAATTCTCATTGCAAAAATGCAATTTAGTAACATTTGAAATGATCAATGGAAACCTCCGGTCAATGCAGTCAAAAATGTGGTTTTTCACCTGGATTTGGCAGATATTTTTGTAAATTTTTCCTTTCCAATCGAGCATATTTTTCGTTTTCAACATGAATTGCATACATACTTTCTCACATTTATAACTATGAAATTGAATCAATTTGTAGTTTATTGTTTTGTCATATATGATTCAAAATCAGCCTATACATTGGGTTCTTAATTCATTCAACTAATATCATCCATAACAAAAGCATTCGTAATATTCATGATAAATACAGAGGCCAATGTACCCAACTGGGCTGGTGGTCGGTTGGCTTATGTCAGATGGTCCGAGTTCGATTCTCGGCACGGCTACTGAAATAAAAATTTATTTCTATAGTTTCGTTGAGCGGAAGGAGATAGGTGACCAACCGAACATTCTTGGTACCTAGATATCAATCCTTCGAATGACACTTGAAAAGCTAAGGTCCCCATCTTCTTAACTCACAAGTCTCTGACTTCCGAGGGTTGCTTTGCAACTAAGTTGGCGGTTAAAAACACTTTTTTTTTATGCAAATCTAAATGAAAACCACCATTCGAATTTCGAAAATACCTTTAGAAAATGTTTTTTCAAACTCACTGATATGGAATTCAAGTATAATGGGCTCAACGGCTTAGGCGTGAGGCCGATGGAGACACAAATAGCCTTTTTTATTTTTGTAATTTATAGACTGCTCTTTGAGTATAATAGAATCGATTCCCATCAATATCTCAAGTTTGAATTTTTTTGAAGGCCTAGGATTTTATGTGGATTTTTCAGATACATTTAAAGTGGAAACATTACAAAAACAATCTTATTTTTTTATTGGAAATGAACAAAATATTTCTATTTTAAAGAAGTCAAATTTAAAGTTTTACTGTATATTTCATTAAAGGAAAACTATATGATATTGCAAATTTTATTGCCATAGAAATGGATTTCTATGGTTATTACCGACAACTCATACCAGATTCACGAACAAGAAGTCAAAAATCCTAAGACCGGCTCTGACGATACGTTAAATATCCCGTTCAATTACACTATCTATTGCGCAGACTCGGTGGTCAGTGAATTTGCCCTATGAGGTGCCACGCCATTCTCAACTGATTAGCGTTCTAGTGTTTATTATATTTCTATGATTTATTATAAGAGAGGCCTCCTATTTTGAAAATCGAGCGGTAAACCCAAATAAAAGACTTGATCAATTCCAAAAACTCTCACTTGGAGAACTCAAAAACATTATCTTTGAGCAGCAGAACAAATTTTCAGAAGATGAAATAGATTTTAAATTAATAAAAAATACTTTTGATGTCATTGGTTATCCTCTCTCTACAACTCGAAGAATTTCCCGATAATTTAAAAACCTCAGTTGTAATTCCAGTACCAAAGATAACCAGCACTAAGAATATTGAGGAACATAGACCTATCAACACCTTACCTTGTTTGGAAAAAATATTAGAGTTGTCAACCTAAAAACAATTCACAGCATATCTTGATACTCAAAAACTGCTTAACCAAGACCAGTCAGGCTTTCGATGCGGTTTCTCGTGTGAAACAGCATTGCAAAAAGTAGTGAATGACTTTGAATATGCTATGGACGAAGGTAAATGTATTGTAGCGGTGTTCTTAGATTTACGTCGTGCATTCGAAGTTATAGATAGAACAATCTAATTGAAAAAACTTAAATATTACTTTGGAGTGAATGCATCCTCATATAAATGGTTTGAGTCGTATTTAGAATATAGATATAAAAAAACTAGAATCAATTATAAAATATCACAAAAAAGAACTGTTTTGACTGGAGTACCACAAGGAAGTATATTGGGCGCCATACTTTTCATATGTTTTATTATGACATATTAGATCTGGATTTGGGCGAATGTAAAACACACCTATTCGCAGATGATACCATCGTCAAAATGATAATATCAATAACTTAATAGGAAAACTACACCAACACCTTAAACAAATTCCCGACTGGTTCAATAATAATAAGATCGTTGTCAACGTAAATGAATGTAAATAAATGATAATAAAAAACAAACCAAAAATTCAAGAAGTAATTGATTGCAATGTTCAATTTGACGAAAGAGATCTAGAACGTGTGAGCCATATTAAATATCTAGGTATAATTATTGATGAAAAACTCACCTTTAGTGAGCACATTGATTATATTTCAATTAAAATATCTTGAAAAATAGGATTTGCATATAGAATTAGCAAAACAGTAACTCAATACACTAAACCATCAATATATAATAGTATAATGAAACCCAATTTCGATTACTGTTCTTCTATACTCTTTATGTCCAATGAATCAGATATTCATAAGCTACAGATCCTGCAGAATAGATGTATGAGATTCTTACTAAATACGAACAGATATGAAAATGTGAACAGAATGCAAATGAAGCCAAATTGGCTATCAATTAAAAATTTAATTAAGGTTCGTACAATGATTTTTATTTACAAACTTATGAACAATATGTTACCAGAATATTTGTTCTACAGTTCTGCAATGAAATACATTCATATAATACACGCCAAAAAAACCACATAAACGTTCGTCAAACCAATCTGATGTGCACGAAAAAAAGTATCTTTGATGCTGGAATCATAATCAATAATAACCTACCCGATTTTATTGAACTGTCTCGTAATATCAATATTTTTGAAAGTAGTATCCGTCAATATATATTGAACGATCAATTTCGGTAATTAAACGTCGCATTCTATAGTGTGAACTAGGCTATTCTTGTTCTCAGAATTGTTTAGGTATAGGGATTTCTTTGTACTTTTCAAAACTATATCATGCTCTGATGCTAATGGAGCTATATTTCAATAAATTAACAATTAGCGTTTTACGTTTCTACTAATGTTTGTTTATTGATGTCTCTTATCTATTGTAGTTTATCTATACTAACCTACCCCATCTCTGTATCTTTGTGATAAAACGATATTGTATTAGCAATGCTAAATAAATGAATAAAAATGTGTTTGTATTTAGAATATAGAAGTATAGTTTTGTCGAGTCTATTCAGCGCAGCTGTAATTTTGGTTACGACTCTTGCAAGTGAAATACAATTATTTGCAGTATTATAAAAAAGTATCATGGCAGAATTATTAAACTATGCTTTTTGTAATAATTCGGATGTACATTAAACATTGTTTACGAAAGAGGCGTTAAAAAAGTGTCGAACAATTTTGAAACATAGGGAAGAATAAATTTGAAACATCGGAACCTCAAATTTAAAGGTGTTGTTCTGCCAGTTGAATTATTTGAAAGTTTGGAATTATTTGAAAGTGGTTATCACAAACAGTGTGATAAGTCATTCAAAGTAGGTTGATGAAAAGATAGCATTTGCCGAAGTATTGATAAATTAACTCCAAAAGGAAAGTCTTCAAATATTTCAGAAAATCCATCCTCAACATGTTCATCGACATCTGTATTAGATACACACTCATCCATTCCACAACCTTCATGTGCAGCAACTACTCTATTCAAGTCCGAGTTTCTGCAGCAGTTCTGGTTCTGGCGAGCAAATTACATCGCTAGACCCTGCTATAATTCTAGTACGGAGCAGATTGATATTTTCGGTCCTGAATGTGAATTGCTTGAAAAAGATCCAGGTATTTTACTTTCACCATCTATTATTTTTGAAAATTTGAAGCTATTCGCTATTTTATTTGTTCTTATAGAGAAAGAAGCTAAGAATACTGCTTATGATTTGGATATTCCATATCAAAATTGGCAAGATGATGAGTTAGCAAACTTCAATGATGACGATGATGAAGATTGAAGAACCACAACATACTTATTAATAAATATTAATTAATATTTTCATGAATCCTTTTTAAATGTTCACCATACAAATTTATTTGTGTCTTGTTGCATAAAAATGCCAATAAACTATTATGTCATGCAATTTAATAATGGTAAAAACATTAATTTTCTAAATATATATAATAAAAAATTTGGTCCGTAAGTCAACAACTGTATGTTGAAAATATTCATCAATTTATTATTTTACTATGATTACCCTCTCAAATAGACGTAAGATTCAATTTAATTATTATCGAAAGCTTTGAGAGACAGTTTACAACATAAGTTTAATAAAGCTGTATTATAAAGCCATCAAATTATCATCCGCGCGCTCATACTCACACCGACATTTCAAATATGTCTGGGGGATGTTTGACCTAGGATTGGTATGACTACTCACAAAAAGTCTTGAAATAGTTGCTTGAGCATCATATATAAAAATTGAGACTCGGACTATACGTGAAGTTGAATAATTTTTTTGCGAGCTTTAAAGCGTCTGGCGGAAATTTCCGCCAACGAAAAGAGTCTAGCAGTGTTGATTAATAATTTTTAACAACATTCTGTGAAACATACACAAAAATCAGCACTCAGAATGTAAAAATGTGAGTTATATTTTTACGTACCTTTAGCACCTGGTACCTGTATATTGGCCGTCGGAATACCTCATACATATTGTCTCTCAGAAAATAAGTAACGTCTGGGAGCCCTGGGATCTTTGACTAATAGTTTCATCTCGGGTTTACTTGTAACGCAGTTTTATACTTTATACATTTCTCTTATTAGTCTAATCAACAAGTTCAAAAACGTGAAAAATAGAGATAAAGGTCCTAAAAATATGAGCGATGGCTCATTCGATTCGGAATCACCTCTAGAAAAATGTTTTTGAAGGATTTTGGTGCAGGTTGAAAATTGCAATTGTTATTAACAAAATAAGATGAAAAAAAAATGATATTTCGATTTTTGTTAATAACTTGAAAAATATTAACATTTAAGCAATTTTGAAAAAAGCTTGTTAAAGAGGAGGAAAAGTCTCGACTCCCGGAACTCTATCTCCATTATTTATAATTTTAATTAGACGTTGAAAATAGGGCTCCGCGCGGCTGTTATAGCATGCGCGCGCCGCCGCTAAAGAGAGTTCAGCAATAAAAATAATTTTTTTATAACATAAAATGTGATTTTAAAAATTTGAAAAAATTCTAGTATCTTCTTAACACTTGAAAGAATCGAGCCCTGAAGAAAAAAAAGTTTAATCATCATTTTTCAAAAAGTTATTCCATTGTTAACTAACAAATTTTTTCCCAATCTCCATTGGCATAAACAATGGAATGAAAGGTATAAATAATTGGCCTATAAATTTTAAACTTCGTGGAGCCCTAATGATATATGTACTTCATAAGATCCTGCGGTTAATTTTCATTAAAGTTAATTAATTTGTTAATTATGATTTTTTATTACTATTGAAAAATTTAAAATCTAAAAAATGTTGATAAAATTTTTTTTTCAATTAATATTTAGCATGCCTGTTTTTACATTGAACAATAGCAGTAATTAACATAGGTTATGAATTTTTTACGTAATTTGTTAATAAAATTGTTTTTTTTTTAAAATTTTTTTTTTTTCTTAAATAATTATTAAAAAAAATTTTTTTTTTAAAATCATAATTTACCTTTTAAATAATTTAGAAAAAAATTTTTTTATTAACTATTTAATTGTTTATTAGTTTAACAATTTGTTATAAACAAATATCGACCAACAGTATATTTTTTTTATTTATTATAATACTTTTTAATATCATACGATACAGTAATTATAGCGCCTACTTGATTTGTCAATTAAAAAATTGATATATCTTTTAAACTATTAGAGATACGATAAAGGATATTCAGGTCTTTTTCATAAAGGATGAATTTCTCTTTCAGATAAATTTCAGATCAAGTTTGTTCTATTGTTTATTAGCTATTAATGCATTTGTTTATAAAAATTCTGTATTTTTTTTACTTTTGCTGTATTTTTTTTACTTTTACACTATAAGACTAACCTAACCCACTATAAGACTAGTAACTGGGGCGTATAAGACCTATGTCCTTGGGTTAGTATAGTAACCCAACTCACCTGAAGACCTACCTCAGACACATACGCAAATTAAAAGCGAAAAAGGAAATGTTTGACAAAGGAGTGCTGCTAAATCATTTTTCGATACTTAGGCCAAAAATAACATATAATTTTCAATTAATTCTCAGAATAAGAGAACTCCAAAGTGGCTCTTGATATACTATATATTCTATACTAGTACCAATTTTTTTTTCGATAAAATAGTTCAATTTTCATTATATTAAATTTAGTATTTTTATTTGAAGGTTTGATTTTGTCATCATTTCAATTGCTCCTCTGATTTTGATTAAAATTCATTTTTAACATGAAAGACAAAAATTTATGAGTCTCTTTCTAAATGGCTCATTATGATTTAAATCATGAGGTACATAATCATCATACTCCAGCAAATAATAGTGAGATTCTCAAACCACACCATGAACATCAGTAAATAATACTTTTTCGTGTGAAATTGATATGCAAGTGGAAAATTGATAAAACTGCTTACATAAAAAGTCTTCGAAGGTTTGATTTTTAACCCTCTTTCAGTTGCAGTTTTTCATTTGGAGGTTCAATTTTTCATCATTTCAGTCGCAAGAAAATAAATTTGGAAAACACTTCCTATAAGGATGAATATGACTTGAAATCATGAGTTACATAATCATCATACTCCCATAAATAATAATAATGAGACTCTCGAACCGAATCATGACAATTATGCATTATTCCATTATGGTTTATACTAGTGAATAATACTTTTTTCTTGTGGAATTGATATGCAAGTCAAAACATTATTGTGAAAAATTTATAAAACTTATTAAACAAAAATTCGTAATATTTATATAAGGAGCAAATTTTTAGAATAAGAAAGACTTTTGAAGGTGAATGAAATCCATGGGATGAGTAAGATAATTCCCAATGGATTCTGCCTCTATGGGAATGGTTTATACCTTTTTTTTGAAAAGCCCTCCATTATTCTATATTCTGACTTTGATTTGTTCTGTTTCATGTTCTAGTCGGTTTCTGTAACCCATTTTCGTTTTAAGGTCTCTATATGTGGAAAATTATCAATAATTTGATATAATTTATTATCTGTTTTGAAAGTATATTGAAAAAAAACAAAAACAAGGTATTTCTTTTGATTTTATTGTTATTTAAGTTTTATCTTCTATGAAAATATTTTTTTTCTTTATATTTCGAAGAACATCATGCCGGTATTTTGGGTACTGGAGAATTTCGATAATAATTATTAACAAATATATTTCAACCATAACTCCCATCAATCGTCACCAATTCATATGATCGTTTCGAATAATCTCATTTCAATGTTGATAAAATTTTGGTGTAACACAAATCCGTAGAATTAGTTCGATCATGTTGTTTGAAGTAAACTCTAACTCTAACTTTCACAGATTTTTTCTAATGTAATAATGTTTCGGTTTGCATATCATTTGTTTTTTTTACTTCACGTGAACTGATTGAATGAAATAATCCCGATTTTCAACACATCAAGTTATTTCCTTTTCTATGAAGTGCCGAATCATCGAAATGATAATATAAATGTCTTCTACTTGATTACCATTTTTATTCGTTTCATTGTGAATTGCATAACAATATCAGAACCAAGTTTAGATATATTCGCGTTAAACATGTTTTCAGTCTTTACTTTCAATTATGATGTGTGGTACACAAATTCATTCAATCAATTTTAGTTTAAATAATTTAAATGAATGTTTTACCGATAATAGTCTCCTCCATAATGAAATATCAGATTATAGTCCTGAAAGGAATATTCAATAGCAAAACACAAAGGATCTCGTTCAGCACACTCAAAATTTATCTACAACAAATATTGAACTGCAACAGTTGTTTACAATTTTACAATACACACTTCCATGAATATAAAGTAACCACATAAAAAATTTCAACTGTATTTTTTTTACATAATGTTGGTTTATCTTATAGTGTAATTTTAATTCAATACACTAATCTATCTTAAAACTAAATTCTGCTTTAGGAAAAACACAATTATTATTTCCATGAAAGAAATTAGTCTTAAAATGCTCTTAATTATGGAGAAAAGCTCTTTTTAGGTGAAAGTTCGAGCGGGAGGCAAAAAATGATTTTGGAGTAAAACAAATAATTCACGAAATGCGCACCACAAATTGTGAAGTGAAGGTAGTTGACAAAAACAAAATTTATAATGAAATTATTAACCTACAGTAATTACGTCAATTTACTTCATTTTTTAGTTTTTATCTTAATATATTAACTTTTTTTTCTCTGTAACGTGTCCAATAGTTTTATTAGTGACAATGATAGTTATTTTACTATATTTTCCGTGTCTATGAATGAGTGTCAAATGTTTCCTTCTGTGAAACTATAAAACATTCAATGAATGGATACTTTGAAAAAAAAATAAGTGGGTTCCTTAGAAGATTTATAACAAATTACCATCGAGTTTTTAAATTAATCTATTATGATTTCATCGCTTATGCATTTTTAGTTTGATGATTTCCTCATGTTTCAACGCATCAGAGTGCTACCTTCAGTTTCATTTAATATGGATTGATTTGTTGATCAAATGAGGTCTGAAATTATATTTGTTTCCTGATTTGTTTTCTATATATCCGATAAAATTTAAATGTAAAAAAATCAGTTCTTTTCAAATGAATTCTCAATGATTATCTATTGATTTTTCACACAATTGTATTTCTCGGTTCTTTTTACTTAGTCGTGAAAAAATTCATTCTAGTATCAATCTAGTATCATGCATTATACTGTACATATTAGAGGTATCGTGACTGAACACTGTGCTCTTATCACCCATGTGGATCTGACGAATGGGTAGGACTGCTTTGAGGAGCTTGAGTTGATAGGCTTTTCATATAAGAGATCTCAAAATACTTATTATCTAGGGTGCTATTTTGGGGCAGTCCAAGAGAGGATTTGGAAGGTTATAATGGACCCATTGGTGATCTGAATAACAATACTCGTCAGAATACCCCACCTCATTCATGCATTCATCCATTTACTGTGCATAGCAACTTGTTTCATATCATTCACACGTTAGCAATCATTCTAGACCTCTACAACCACTTCAATGCACTGACAATTCATCAAAGCTGATCATTATAAAAAAATAAACATACAACAATTAAATATTGATGCTGAAAATCACTGATTATGATAAAAAAATCAATGATCATTAACTTTGTTGAGATTACTAATAAATCAGAGAGTTTGGTGGGATGGAATTTTCAGGATATAAGTAATCAAAATCAACCTATCTCATTCTTGTGAAACTACAAGTTCCATTTAACATGTATACATCCACATGCAAATTTATATATGTGTAGAGTATTCAATACCATGATTGTAACGTTTACGTGAAATTTAGTAGTAATTGTTATCTGGTGTGTGAAAATTCTCTTCATAATCTTCGTTTTTATCATCATCATCATCATCTTCGTCACAAAACTCAATGAAACGATAGTAGTCAACTTGTAAATCTATGTCAGATTCGAAGTATTTTTTTTTAGTTCAAATAACAATTCCTTAAATTCATTTTTGATACCACATGGAACTGTATTGATATTTGGTATAAAAATAACTGGTATTATGAAACAAACGAAAATAATCTCTCATAACATGCAAATTCACATTACTATTATACTTCTTTGAAATACCTTAAAGCAATTGATAACATGATTTACATAAAAAATAGGTTTAGAGTTTGAATTTTATATGTATTGACCCATACACAATATTTAGTTTCAGGGTATTTTGTTTCCAATTACAATGACGGATTACTCTTTTGATGTGGGAAATCAACCTATTTCATACTTTGAAAACTTCAAGTTCCATTTACCATGTATACATCCACATGCAATTGTATATACGTGTAGAGTATTCAATACTATTATCATACTTTATTATCATCTTCACAAAAAAAACAATGAAACAATGAATCATGTAAATATATGTCACATTCAAACCATTTTTTTTTGTCCAAAAACATTTTCTCAAATCCATTTTAACACCACATGGAACTGTATATATGGTATGAAGATCACTAGTATTCTAAAACAAATGAAAACGATCTCTTATAACATACAAACTTACATTAATATTATACTTCTTCAAAATATATAAAAGCAATTCATAATATAATTTACATAAAAATAAGTTTTGAGTTTGAATTTTATACCTATTAATGCATACACAATATTTAGTTCAGGAGTATTTTGTTTCCCCAATAACATTGATGGACCCCTGCACTTCCCTCTTTTGATGTGGTAAAATCAATTTTCACCAACTTTGTAGAGAATACTAATAGAAAGTTTTGGTGGGGGTTGTATTTTTATGATTATAGTTATTAAAATCAACCTATCTCATACTTGAAAAACTTCAAGTTCTATTTACCATCTATACATCCACTTGCAAATTTATATACGTGTTAAGTATTCAATACCTTGATGAAATATAGTAAAAATTTTATCTGGTGTGTGAAAATTCTTAGCTAACACACATTTTCAATACTGTAGAATTTAACTCTTTTCTTTTATTTAACCATAAACGTTTGATATAAAACATTTAAGAATATTTTTTCCAGAATAAAATAGCCTGTATAAGAATTCAACATATGCCTCTTTTTTTACACATAATTCTTATTTCACTATAGCTATATGCATTCATTATTTATTTAGTATTTATAAAGTTTTCTTCAGAATTAAAATATGATGCTTCTAGGTTATGATATTTCTACTTTCGACTGTATTTCAGCATTATAGTCACTATAATTAACCTATCTAATAGTATGTCGTGATATAATCAATCCTTTATGTTGGAATGTGATATTACCACTACATTATTTGTAATGTTTCAGACAATATTGATTTTCTTTTCCTGAATAACTAAGAAACAAATATTAATAAACCATGAATGATCACTTCAGATATAAACAAACAAGCAATAGTTCTTATGAATAACAAGGTCTGTACAAGAATTCAACACATGTTTCCTTTTTGTTACGTGACTCTTAGTTCACTATAACTATATGCATATACATTCATTATTACCATTATTATAAGCTTCCTTCAGAATTATTAATTTAATGATTTTTTTTAAATTTCCATTGTTATTACAGAATTGAAAGTATGATACTTCTGAGTAACAATAGTTCTCATGAATAACATGGTCTGTACAAGAATTTAACACATGTCCCCTTTTTTTACGTGTCTCTCAGTTCACTACAACTATATGCATATACAGTTATTATTATCATTATTATAAGTTTCCTTCAGAATTATATTAATTTAATGTTTTTTTTTAATTTCTATTGTTATTACAGAATTGAAAATATGATACTTCTGAGTAATGGTATTTCTCCTTCCGAGAGTTCTCAATGTCTAGTTGTTTTAAATTTCACTAATAAATAAGACAGCTTGTCATAATCTGCCTATCTATCCAATACATCCACATGTGAATTTACATATTTGTGGAATATTCAATACCATGATATTAACATATTTTTCATGGTTGGCTTTCAGTTTACACACTTTTTCAATACTTTGAAATTTATTAATTTTTTTAGTCAACCATGAAAACATGGTCCAGCTCCGTTGTAACGTATGCCCTCACAAAAATTTAGGCTCTCATTCTACTATACCTTTTGAATAAACATTCATATTTTTTATTATTATTCCAGTATTCATTGAGTTTTCTTCAAAACTGATTTATATTCTTTCATTCACATTTCTATTAGCGAATATAAAATTCGATATTTTTTGGGATAATGGTATTTCGAATGTTTTTTAATGTTTAGAAGTTCTGCATGTCAGTCTCTACATTTTTCCTGATATAACGGTTGCGTTATGAATGCAGTATGGTGAAATTTCTTGTTTATCTAATTATTGGGATCGTTCATGTCAGTTAAATGACCCTCAGTTTCACTTAGTGCTGTAACAAAATTCTCTGTATATTGAAAAGTATTTATTTTCAAAGTGTTTGATGACTGATAACGTGAGATATGAATTTTCGAAAAATAATTCCTACGTGAATAACATGGTTAATAGAGTATTCATCAATTGTTCATTTTTTGATGTCAAACATTACATTCTAATTGAAAAGAACTTTTAAGAAAGGTCATATTTATTACAAAAAAAATACTAATTTCTGGTGTTTTTTTATATATTTCTTTCATTTTCCCTATTTCATACTTTCACAAGCATTAAAAAATGGAAAAATGTAATATTAATAACAACTTAAATACTAATAAGGATTCGAAACTAATTTTCAAAACACTTTCGAGCGATGCATTAATTACGAATGAATCAATCACTATTTTTCAATTGAGGTATTTCAGATAGAATATCATATCAACATTCTTGAACTTTCATATTTCCCAATACATTTTATTTTTCATTCGCGTATTCATTCAGGACAGTGTACCTAATATAATACTATTCATACTACATATTTATCAACTCACAAGTAGTCCTACATATGAACATCCTCTGAAATTAACCATTGCCTCTCCTGATTTCAAAGAACGTTTTCACACTGAATCATAACGACTTTGAATGGAATTCTTCATAATTTTTCTTTTAACTTCATTACTTGTTTCAACAGTTCCTAATTTCCATTAGCTATTTTTTATATTCATTATACGTATTTCTAAATTATAAATTTACAGGAGAGTTTTCATAATTAATGATGATTTTTGTAGAAATGAACACCTAAACACTCTGAGAACCATTCAAAACGTTACAATTACTAAATGAAATGAAAAACTATTTTTTTTTATGAAACTAGGACATTATGTATTACTGTGTCTACGTAGTAGATATTTCAGATTTGCTATCATGTATTTAAAGGATTCATCATTCACCAAAAATAATTTATTTTGTAGTATGAATATTTCATTGAATCAGTCAATATTCACATTTTTCAGAGTCTGCACATATAACAATTTCTTGTCGTAGTGTTTTTCAACCAATTGTAAACATCTAAATTTGTATTATTAGATTATCTAGGAATATTCCGGTCCAATTGTTATTATATATAGGTATATCAGAACAAGGAATATTTTTTTTAGGAGATCCACTCATACTCAAATACTTATGAATTCTACCATGATTCATAAAGTTTAATATGATCCCACTCAAACTCCAAAAACAGAATAGTATGGATTATACATTTCATTTTATAACTAATCTAATGCATATAGAAAAACGTTTAATGCTAGGTGATCCAACTCATACTTGAATTCTGTATTCTACCATAATTCAAAACGTCCAATGTAGGTATTATTTAATAATAATTCTGATGCAATCTCCAATGATGATGTTGAAACGTACTTTCATTTTTTAATTCAATCAATATATAATGTATACAATACAGGAAAATCAGACCAAATCTCAAAAATTATGTTTATATTTTATTTCCGATGCCCAAATTATAGTTTACTGTTAAATGGATGTAATTCTATTCAGAATATATCTCATCCTTACGTTTGTCTACATATAATTGTCTAACTATCGTTATGAGGCTTGATAGCGCAGAGGTTGATGCGTTAGCTTTCTAATCCAAAGGTTGACGGTTCAAATCGCCAGCACGAGGTCTACTTTTTTTCAATTTATTACGTATGGAGGGTGGAGTACTCAATGACTGATGAATTTTAAACATAAGATAAGGCCAATTACCGAAATATCTCCAAAAATTATATCCTAAAAACAATAATTTAATCTAGATATTTTTTATGATTTAATCGATACTAGATATAAAAAACAGACGACCAGTTACCTAAAATAACTCCCATTATATCCCTAAAAACAAAATAATGTGATATAAATATTTTTTCTTAAAAATGACCGGTATAATGATTAAAAATACTATATATTCACCCCATTATCCCCTATGGCTCATATCCTTATTACCAATCTTACTAACAAAGCTTATTGCCCATTAGGCTATTAAAAATATTTCGAATGCTTCATATTAGGGACCCTCAAATTTATTCATTTCGAGTGCTTATTGTCTATTCAGAGTGTGGAGCTGTCACAAATACTTTCATATTCATGTTTTGAATTTACTATACCTCCAATTACATCCCCAAAAACAGAATGTGATATAGATATTTTTTTCTTAAAAATGATAAAATTAGCTCCAAATATATTTATTTTCAATGACTAGTAAAATGATTAAAAATACTATATATTCACCCCCTTATCCTCCATACATATATTTTCGAATGTTGTCCCATAAGGGATAGACTGTCAAATATATTTATTTCGAATGCTTATTGTTCCATTGGGAAAATGTACTATCAAAAATATTTTTATATTTATGTTTCAATCACTTGATGAGTGAATATTTACTGAAAAAAGCACATAATACATCTTTGACTTAAAACAGACATGTTACTTAGAATGTAGAATAGGCAATTCAACTGCTATACACCCATACTTTCCATTTTCACAATCTCCAGTAAAAGTTGACTTGTTAGAGTACTCGCACGCTGCTGTATCTCCAATAATAACGGAGTTAGCTTCCTAAGCCCTTTTAGCATCGGAAAATGTATAATTATACGACGACGACGACCCTCGACTTAGAACGAACGTTGTATAACTACTCTTGTTATTATTTAGCTATGCTTTCACTGGGTGTGATACAGTAAGTTCCATCTTTAGAAAAGGTAAACACAGCTTACTGGAATGCATCCAGAAAGACCCAATTTTGAAACTGGAAGTAAAAAAGTTTTATAACCCTCAATCGTCAGTCAGCGAGATAAAAGAAGCTGGAGAGCAAGTTATGCTGAAATTATTTGCAGCTAAAGAAGATACGATTAACCAGTGTAGAATCCAACGCTTTTCAACTGGTGTCACAAACTCTACCGCAGTAAATTTAGCAACTTTACCACCAACAGCTTCTGCTTCACATCAACATTCTTCAAGAGCTTATTATCAAGTGCAGACATGACTTGGTAATTCTAAAAATCCTGAAGACTGGGGATGGCAGAAAACGGAAACTCTCTTTTTACCGATCAGAACCACAGAACCTTTGGCACCAATAGATTTATTGAAACTAGTACACTGCAGTTGCTCAACTTCAAATTGCAGCAAAAATTGTAGTTGCAAAAAAGCTGGGATGAAGTGTACTAGAGCGTGTAAGGAATGTAAAGGGGAGAGCTGTTCAAATGCTACTGACTGACGATGAAGATGAAAGTTTTGATTATATTTCGGAAATCGAGTTAGAAAAGCGAAATGCAAAACGATTAGCTTATGAAAGATTCAAACGATCAATCTTTGGATTAGAGGATACTGATTCAGAAGAAGAAGAAGAAGAAGGAGAAGAAGATCAAATAGAGTCGAAGAAACGGTGGAAGTCTCTCGGACTTCTAACGTTGATGAGCCAAGTACTTCACAAATTTCTCCTTTGAAAAAAAGAAGAAAACGTCAAATATAAAACAAAAACCGTATAAACAATTTGCGATACTGTAAAGGATAAAAATAAAGAAAATAAATGTAATCGAATAAATTTTATTATTATTCAAGCACCTTAATTCATTATTATAAAAAATCTTATATGCTTTGACCGAAAAAAAGTTATTTTTCAAATGGATTAATAAAATAGTATAAAATAAAAACAAGAAATTTGGAATGAAAATTAAAAAAAATAAGTAGAATCTTGACGAAAAGTCTTTTAAACTGTTTAGTATATAACGGAAACAATTTAAAATAATATAAACAGAAAGAATTTTGATTTTTTACATGATAATATAGAATACATTTATATTCAACGGAACTCCAGTCAAATGAACACCAAACACAGTAAGTATATTATTTAAACAATTAGCAATAAAAATATGATAAATTAATAATTTGTTAGGCAATTTATCCCTCAACAAAATTGTTTCGAGGTTTTTTGCTGTATCTGCATAATTTAACAAGTTAAAGATCACAAAAGATACGAAAAAGTAAAAAAAGTACAGAATTTTTATAAACAAATGCATTAATAGCTAATAAACAATAGATACAAACTTGATCTAAAATTTATCTGAAAGAGAAATTCATCCTTCATAAAAAAAAACAGAATATCCTTTATCGTATCTCTAATAGTTTAAAGATATATCAATTTTTTAATTGACAAATCAAGTAGGCGCTATAATTACCGTATCGTATGATATTAAAAAGTATTATAATAAATAAAAAAAAAAATTTTTTGCACTTTATTATATATAGCTATTTTTATAACTTTTTTCTGCTTCAGAACAAAAATATACCGTTGGTCGATATTTGTTTATAACAAATTGTTAAACTAATAAATAAATAAATAATAAATAATTAATAAAAAAAATTTTTTTCTTGCTTAACTATTTAAAAGTGTAAATTATGATTTTTAAAAGAAAACTTTTTTCTTAACTAATTATTTAAACAATCGAAATATAAAAAAATCGTTTTTAAACAATTAAAAATTAAAATTAGGAAAAATTTTTTTTTTTTAAATCATAATTTTTTGTAAACAACAAAATAGCAAAAAAAAATTTTTAAAAAATATTGAATTTCTCTATTTGTTTATAACAATTTTATAAACAAATTACGTAAAGAATTCATAACCTATGTTAATTACTGCTATTGTTTAATGTGAAAACAGGCATATGAATTAATTGAAAAAAAAAATTTATCAACATTTTTTAGATTTTTAATTTTTCAATAGTTATAAAAAATCATAATTAACAAATTAATTAACTTTAATGAGATTTAACCGCAGGATCTCATAAAGTACATATATCAAAAGGGCTCCACGAAGTTTAAAATTTATAGGCCAATTTTTCCTTTTTCCATTGTTTAGCCAATGGAGATTGAGAAAAAATTTGTTAGTTAACAATTGAATAACTTTTTGAAAAATGATGATTAAACTTTTTTTCTTCAGTGCTCGATTCTTTCAAGTGTTAAGAAGATACTAGAATTCTTTCAAATTTTTAAAATCACATTTTATGTTATAAAAACATTATTTTTATTGCTGAACTCTCTTTAGCGGCGGCGCGCGCATGCTGTAACAGCCGCGCGGAGCCCTATATTCAACGTCTAATTAAAATTATAAATAATGGAGAAAGAGTTCCGGGAGTTTGGACTTTTTTATTGGAAATTTCCTCCTCTTTAACGAGCTCTCTTCAAAATTGCTTAAATGTCAATATTTTTCAAGTTATTAACAAAAAACGAAATATCATATTTTTTTTCATCTTATTTTGTTAATAACAATTGCAATTTTTAACCTGCACCAAAATCCTTCAAAAACATTTTTCTAGAGGTGCTTCCGAATTGAATGAGTCATCGCTCATATTTTTAGGACCTTTATCTCTATTTTTCACGTTTTTGAACTTGACGGATGGTGATCTCCTTTGGATTCGTAACAGATTTCTCATATTCTCGTTATATATATATATATATATAAATATATATATATATATATTTATATATATATATATATATTATATATATATATATAAATATATATATATATATATATATATATATATATATATATATATATATATATATAGGTCAGACTAAAATATGAGCAAAAACAGTTTGTCAATATATATATATATATATATATATATATATATATTGACAAACTGTTTTTGCTCATATTTTAGTCTGACCTATTGAGAAAGGCCAAAGTCGTGTCTGAAACGTTTGGATTTAATTAATAAATAACAACCTCTGCTATTTAAATTAACCTTATGTCCAACAAAGGAAAAAAAAGCAACATATATAGTGTTTCGAGAAAATAAAAACTTACTATATATATATATATATATGTATGATCGTGGGTTTGTATATTTTTCTAGACAGAAATAGGAAGCAACGCTGTCCTATGGACTTATTACACAATGGTATCTGAACTAATAATTTTTTCATCGATCGTGTAGAATAAACGTTGTCTGCTTTCTGTATCAATTATTTATTTTAATACATATTAATGATTATTAATGATTATAGTTGCCTTCAATCCAGTACATTCGCTGTAGTAAATAACAAGTTTGATGGGTAGGTATTTTTTTTGTTATACATTATCTCGAATATTTTTTTTGGAGTATGTGTAGTTGCTTCAGATGACCTTTTTTAACCCCTCCCCAACTCAATACGGCATACTGCAAGCGAGACTCCACCAAAGAATAGTATACTGTTTTCAGCTGTGCAACGTCAGGAATTTTTTCAGGTATTTGAATTTCGGTAGCAGACACCTCAACGTTTTGGTAACGTTTGAGATTTGTTGGTCCCATCATAGATGTGAGTCTATTATAATTCCCAAGTATTTTGGTTTATTGACATTTTGTATTTTGGTAATGTATTTCTGTTCTCTAATAGTTGGCTCATCACAATTTGGTAAACCGTTCTTGTAGCTACAGAGTAGCAGATAAAATGTTTTTTTGAGGTTCATACTGAGTAATTCATGTCGGAACCAATTTATTATACATATGTAGAAATTCATTTTCATTTTTTTTTAGATCGATCCAAGAGTGTGAAGAATATAAAATAGCAGTGTCATCAGCGACACTATCACTTTTCCAGATGTTTTCATGGTCAGTAAATCATTGATAACTATAGTGAATAGCAATGGACCGAACACAGTACCCTGCGCCACAATTCACCACTCTCTCATAACTTACGGTATCCTTGATTTTTTACCATTTGTTTTCTATCTTTTATGTAATTAGAAAAAAGTGTGAGTAGAAAACCATGAACCCCGAAGTCTTCCAAGGCCTCCAGTAACTGCGAATAATTCACTGTGTCGAAGGCCTTTGCTAGATCCAGAAAGATACATATCGCCAGAGTCCCTTTAATAAACTAAATTGTACATATCTCACGTCAATGTTAAAATTGCATCATTCGTCGATTTATCCTCTCTGAATCCAAACTGGCAGTCAGCTATGACATCAAATTTGCTTAGATAATTACATAGTCTTTTTTCAGACATTTTTCACATATTTTTGTTATTACTGTAATCACAGATATGGGTCACCTTGCATATCAACGATTCTCAGCATTCAACATTGTTGATTCATTGACTGTTGTCCGAGTCTATTTCTCAATGGTTTGTGAAATCATCATGATAAGGTATCATTCCACTATACTGAGGTCATCAATTTTACATCGATGTAGTCACCATTGCGTATTGATCCTTGAATTCCTACATTTTGCTACCCTTAGGGGTGGATTTCATTTTTTAAATTCAAATAGGACCAACTTCGAAGTACACCCTATCCACTGAAAAAATAATTATCGGAATCGGACGCATCAGTAAAAAGTTAAGCGTGATCATATATAAAAAAAAATATACGCGTCGACTAGAGAATCTCCTCGTTTTCGGTTTCGTCGGTTAAAAAAAAATATAGGCGTCGAATAGAGAACCTCCTCCTTTTTGGTTTAAGAAGGTCAAGAAGTAGTGAAATTCGGATGATGTCTGTTTGGGTATCTATGTTGATATAATTCAGCAGCGGCTCTAGCTTTCCCTCCTGTTTCACGAAATGCGTATCTGTATATTCCTCAAACGAATAATCCATTTTGAAACGATGTTCACTGACTGAAATGATGACAGATGACTTGACAATAATACAAACTGTTCTGGTTTACTGTCAATCATGTCTAATGTAAGTATCGATATATTGTTGTGTTTCTACCAGGAACAATGAAAAAGGGCTACGTTTCTTTTTAGTTCCAAATTTCGTGTATGTTTTATGCGTTGATCAGTGGTGTACTGAACAGCTCACCACAAACTAGCATGAAAGGCTCGACTTTGCAACTAATTATCACTAATCGGGAGAAATCATTCAAGTAGATATTAATACACAATCATTGTTTTTCTTCATCAAAAACATGTTGATTGGATAATATTTTCCTAGATAATTCAATCAGAAATGGCTTTGATAATGATGCTTCAACATAAACTTCAACAAATTGAGAGTACTCATCTTCAGTTTTTCGCAAAAAATATTCCAGAATTCAACTCTTATCTGAGTGGAGTATTACGAATTTGAGGTTGGGTTCGTTTGTCAGTTGATCTGTCAAAACAATCATATGCAAGAAAGTATGGTAACATATCAGTGAATCCACGACATCAATTCGATCAAATCATATGATGAATGAAAAAATTGAGTTATCTGTCTCATTCTGACTCACCCATACTGTGTTTCCAATTCTTCCAACATTTAAAAATGCTCAGGAGGTTGACACATATTCCGATATGTTGTAAGAAATGAGCATTCTGCGATTATTGCACATAGGAAATTATTTCTCTACTAAGGACATATATCTTCAGTTTTTCTCAATTATTTCATAAACCTCCACTTTTAGGCACATGAAATGTTATGACTTTCAGGTTGAGTATCGATGAGCCGAACCGATGTAAAAACGCTCATTTGTCCATTCACTTGTCCCAAGAAAATATCAAGGAACATATGGCCACATACCATCGTAACTACGCCACTGGTTTATGAAAATTAAAACTTCAAATAGGCACGTTGATGAACCTTGATCACCAAGCTACAAATTTTTTCCTTCAGGAATTTTGGAGAAAATCTTAATTTTTTTTCGTACTTTCTCAGAGGTACTTTTAGGTCATACCTTGATAGCAACTTTTCACCTTGAAATGAGGTGAGGAATCTGTAGTCGGAGTTTGTCGGCCTTATTCTGACTTACCCTGTATAGGTAGAAAATGTCAACAAATATTTTTAGTAAGTGAACATGTTGCGAACTAAGCAGACCTTGCTAATAAGGGTAAACTCTCAAGTGAACTTTTCCCAAAATGAAACCATTGTTATTGATAAATAATTACAAGATACTGTAACAAAGACCATCCATACAAAAAAAAGTACTTACATCATATAAAAATCATTGTGGAACATGGTTAAATGTGTCAAGAGATAATTTGTGTGTCCAGAATGAACACCCAATGACGACTGCCAATACTTTCTCATATGATTCTCATTCTAATTATGAAGGGTATTGTCAGTTACCTAGATTTTGGTGATTTTGAGTGTTTTGATTTCAAAATGTCAAATTTGGAATTGACATTAAACATTTTTGCGTGTGAGTTGAATCTCTCTGTACCAACTCTCAAATTTTTCGAAACCTCAAATTCTGAACAGTTTTTTCATCTCAATGTTGCCTCATTTCTAATGCAGAAATCATTTTCCCCACAACAGCTATTCGTCTGATTCTGAATCATTTCTGAATTCTATAGC
Organism: Gonioctena quinquepunctata; assembly: GCA_018342105.1. Taxonomy (NCBI): domain Eukaryota; kingdom Metazoa; phylum Arthropoda; class Insecta; order Coleoptera; family Chrysomelidae; genus Gonioctena; species Gonioctena quinquepunctata. The sequence continues at coordinate 81,785 of JAFIRS010001739.1, read as the reverse complement.
CCGCTAGTATTGAAACTTCGAGTCTAATGGTGTGAACAATATGAATGTCAGAAGTTTCAGCAGCAGTAGAACGGAGAAAGCATTTTCACATAATGAATGCTTTCTGACAAAAAATATTACATTCAAATGGGAGCAGACAAAATGAAATGGTGTCGTAAACGTGAAGAACATTGGCGTAACGTTCTGCTATATTCAATTCTTTATTGTCTCCCGAAAATAATAAAACAAAGATGTAGAAAGAGTTCACTGAGCTGAAAAAAAAATGTATGTAAAATACGATACTGTTAACAAATAAACTGGGTGACCCAACCCACATCAAGATTATTCTTGTTTCTTCAAGTTTTCATCGAAACTCAAGAAGGTGGTCTATAATAATAATAATAATTTATTGAATCCTTGAAGATCAGATACATGATATAGGATACGTCAAGAACACAAAAAGGTAGACAAATATTCAAAATACCAGAATACAAAATATAAATGTCAAATATACACAGATAGAACTAACATTTCATCTCGAATTTGAAACAAATCAAATGTAAAATATAAATGTCATATATACACAGACAGAACTAACATTTTATCTCGAGTTTAAAAATTCAGAATTGCTGTAGAAACAGTTTTCTTGCAGATATTTCTTCAATTTTGATTTGAACATATTTTTCTTTTGAATTTTCCTTAGATCAGTTGGAAGATGGTTGAAAAATATATTTTCTGTATATGACGGACTGTTCTTAAAGAATGATGTTTTATGAGTCGGGATTCTGATGAGATCTCCGTTTCTAGTGGAATAGTTATGATGTTGAGAAACAGTGTCGTACATATGTTTCTGTTTCAGAAATAACATTATACATTCAAAAATATATATACATGGATATGTTGAGATATTGAATCTTTCAAAATATTCTCTACAGGAATCTATGATCCTTAGATTGAGAATGGATAAGTCTGATGACTCTTTTCTGAAGAATAAATATTCTGTTGGAGTTGCTGGAGCTGCCCCAGATATTGATATAACAGGAGATGTTGGAGTACATTATGTCATAATAAATATTGATCAGTTGAGTTATATAAAAAATATTTTTCAGTTGTAGAATGGCATAATAACCTTGATTTGTTGAAAATATGAACGGGATGTTTATAAAATCAGATGTGGAATCATCTGCGACTGAAAGATAAACTTTAGTCACTATCTTCCATCGTCAAGATAACCTCTTGTGGGGTATTCATGTTGAAAAGGGAAACATTCTCAATTGAATATTGAATAGAACGATTTTTCTGTGAATTGAAAAATCCACGATAAATGAAGTTATTTTTTGTGAATGTCTAATAGGAAAACAACTACTTCCCTGGCTGAAGCCATGCTGAACATTGAACTACATCTGATAGATATTCTGAAAAGAGATAGTATATGGAAATATCTCGAGCGATTGAAAGCTACTTCTAATGGTACAATCAAAGTGGTAAATCTTCAGTGCGGAGGCTTGTTCTATAAATATAACTCGAAGATTATTTCTTATAACTTGGAATAACCTCCATTCCGAAGCGAAAATAAAATGCTGGAAGTATTCGGTTCGTGTTATGTAAATGGCTTCTAGTGGGTGCGATAAAATGTCGCTTGGAAACAAATTAAGAAAACCGTTGCTAGCAGTGTTATATTTTTTTGCCATATTTGTTTATTATCATAAAAAATAACGATTTTGTTTTTCATGATACTGGTAGCTCACATCTGGAAAATTTTCATCCGAGAACAACTACTGAATTATCAACTTACAATTCATAAATATTATGTGAATATGAAACACAATCAATAAAAAAAGTCAACTAATTTTTTTTCTGTGAAACGTGCACGAAACTAATACTCAAGAATCATCAGAATCACAAAATGTTGGAAAGTGTGGAGGATAGTAAATAATACGAAACCTTGAATAATCGCCCTTTCATATAAAGAAGATTCGTATACTAATTATTATTATTACAAACTTCGACATTTTGGAAAATGTGGAGAACATGATATCTATCGAAAAATCGAATTAAACGGTTTTCTTCACATAAAGGATTCAATATAAAATTGAACCAGGAAATGGTAGATCTCAGGTGAAACACAACTACTTTCCTGGCAAATACCACGCAGAACATTGAATGATATTCACCTGAAAAATCCATGCATACTTCCATATAATATCAATGGACATTGAATGCAAATGTTTCTTTCTGATAAGCTCGATTATGTTTAATTTATGTCACGTTCACCTAACAATCCGCATACCGGTTTCAGGCTTCTTGGCCCTCATCAGTACGGAGTAGTCAACCAGCCAAAGGTCCAAAGAACTCTGGCTGAAGTGAGACACAACGTAAACAAACCATCATCGATCTTGTAAACCTATAGGTACGCCGAAAAGATAAACTTTAACTGGCGGTACCAGGACAGAAAAAAACCGAAAATCTCCCACCTCGATAGGTTTCTAAATAAAGATTCCTTCAGTAGGAGTGGCAACCCGTCTAGCATATACGAAAGATAAGTGCCATGGAAGTGGAATGAATAGAAAATCGAATTAAACGGTTTTCTTCACATAAAGGATTCAATAAAATTGAACCAGGAAATGGTAGATCTCAGGTGAAAACAACTACTTTCCTGGCAAATACCACGCAGAACATTGAATGATATTCACCTGAAAATCCATGCATACTTCCATATAATATCAATGGACATTGAATGCAAATGTTTCTTCTGATAGCTCGATTATGTTTAATTTATGTCGTGTTACCTAACAATCCGCATACCGGTTTCAGGCTTCTTGGCCCTCATCAGTACGGATAGTCAACCAGCCAAAGGTCCAAAGAACTCTGGCTGAAGTGAGACACAACGTAAACAAACCATCATCGATCTTGTAAACTATAGGTACGCCGGAAAAGATAAACTTTAACTGGCGGTACCTAGTGACAGAAAAAACACTGAAAATCTCCCACCTCGATAGGTTTCTAAATAAAGATTCCTTCAGTAGGAGGAAGCCGTCTAGCATATACTGAAAGATAAGTGCCATGTGAAGTGGAATGAATAGAAAATCGAATTAAACGGTTTCTTCACATAAAGGATCAATAAAAATTGAACCAGGAAATGGTAGATCTCAGGTGAAAACAACTACTTCCTGGCAAATACCACGCAGAACATTGAATGATATTCACCTGAAAATCCATGCATACTTCATATAATATCAATGGACATTGAATGCAAATGTTTTCTGATAGCTCGATTATGTTTAATTTATGTCGTGTTCACCTAACAATCCGCATACCGGTTTCAGGCTTCTTGGCCTATCAGTACGGAGTAGTCAACCAGCCAAAGGTCCAAAGAACTCTGGCTGAAGTGAGACACAACGTAAACAAACCATCATCGATCTTGTAAACCTATAGGTACGCCGGAAAGATAAACTTTAACTGCGGTACCTAGTGACAGAAAGAAACACTCGAAAATCTCCCACCTCGAAGGTTTCTAAATAAAGATTCTTCTCAGTAGGAGGGCAAGCCCGTCTAGCATATACTGAAAGATAAGTGCCATGTAATGGAATGAATAGAAAATCAATTAAACGGTTTCTTCACATAAAGGATTCAATATAAAATTGAACCAGGAAATGGTAGATCTCAGGTGAAAACAACTACTTTCCTGGCAAATACCACGCAGAACATTGAATGATATTCACCTGAAAATCCATGCATACTTCCATATAATATCAATGACATTGAATGCAAATGTTTTTCTGATGCTCGATTATGTTTAATTTATGTCGTTCACCTAACAATCCGCATACCGGTTTCAGCTTCTTGGCCCTCATCAGTACGGTAGTCAACCAGCCAAGGTCCAAGAACTTGGCTGAAGTGAGACACAACGTAAACAAACCATCATCGATCTTAAACCTATAGGTACGCCGAAAGATAAACTTTAACTGCGGTACCTAGAAAACAGAAGAAACACTCGAAAATCTCCCACCTCGATAGGTTTCTAAATAAAGATTCTTCTCGTAGGGGCCCCGTCTAGCATATACTAAAGATAAGCCATGAAGTGGAATGAATGAAAACAATTAAACGGTTTTCACATAAAGGATTCAATATAAAATTGAACCAGAAATGGTAGATCAGGTGAAAACAACTACTTTCCTGGCAAATACACGCAGACATTGAATGATATTCACCTGAAAATCCATGCATACTTCTATAATATCAATGGACATTGAAGCAAATGTTTTTCTGATAAGCTCGATTATGTTTAATTATGTCGTGTTCACCTAACAATCCGCATACCGGTTTCAGGCTTCTTGGCCTCATAGTACGGTAGTCAACCAGCCAAGGTCCAAAGAACTCTGGCTGAAGTGAGAACAACGTAAACAAACCATCATCGATCTTGTAACACCTATAGGTACGCCGAAAAGATAAACTTAACTGGCGGTACCTAGTGACAGAAAGAAACACTCGAAAATCTCCCACCTCGAGGTTTCTAAATAAAGATTCTTCTCAGTAGGATGGCAACCCGTCTAGCATATACTGAAAGATAGTGCCATGTGAAGTGGAATGAATAGAAAATCAATTAAACGGTTTCTCACATAAAGGATTCAATATAAAATTGAACCAGGAAATGGTAGATCTCAGGTGAAGAACAACTACTTTCCTGGCAAATACCACGCAGAACATTGAATGATATTCACCTGAAAATCCATGCATACTTCCATATAATATCAATGGATATTGAATGCAAATGTTTCTTTCTGATAAGCTCGATTATGTTTAATTTATGACGTGTTCACCTAACAATCCGCATACCGGTTTCAGGCTTCTTGGCCCTCATCAGTACGGAGTAGTCAACCAGCCAAAGGTCCAAAGAACTCTGGCTGAAGTGAGACACAACGTAAACAAACCATCATCGATCTTGTAACACCTATAGGTACGCCGGAAAAGATAAACTTTAACTGGCGGTACCTAGTGACAGAAAGAAACACTCCTAAAATCTCCCACCTCGATAGGTTTCTGAATAAAAGATTCCTTCTCAGTAGGAGTGGCAAGCCCGTCTAGCATATACTGAAAATAAGTGCCATGTGAAGTGGAATGAATAGAAAAATCGAATTAAACGGTTTTCTTCACATAAAGGATTCAATATAAAATTGAACCAGGAAATGGTAGATCTCAGGTGAAGAACAACTACTTTCCTGGCAAATTCCACGCAGAACATTGAATGATATTCACCTGAAAATCCATGCATACTTCCATATAATATCAATGGACATTGAATGCAAATGTTTCTTTCTGATAAGCTCGATTATGTTTAATTTATGTCGTGTTCACCTAACAATCCGCATACCGGTTTCAGGCTTCTTGGCCCTCATCAGTACGGAGTAGTCAACCAGCCAAAGGTCCAAAGAACTCTGGCTGAAGTGAGACACAACGTAAACAAACCATCATCGATCTTGTAACACCTATAGGTACGCCGGAAAAGATAAACTTTAACTGGCGGTACCTAGTGACAGAAAGAAACACTCCGAAAATCTCCCACCTCGATAGGTTTCTAAATAAAAGATTCCTTCTCAGTAGGAGTGGCAAGCCCGTCTAGCATATACTGAAAGATAAGTGCCATGTGAAGTGGAATGAATAGAAAAATCGAATTAAACGGTTTTCTTCACATAAAGGATTCAATATAAAATTGAACCAGAGAAATGGTAGATCTCAGGTGAAAAACAACTACTTTCCTGGCAAATACCACGCAGAACATTGAATGATATTCACCTGAAAATCCATGCATACTTCCATATAATATCAATGGACATTGAATGCAAATGTTTCTTTCTGATAAGCTCGATTATGTTCAATTTATGTCGTGTTCACCTAACAATCCGCATACCGGTTTCAGGCTTCTTGGCCCTCATCAGTACGGAGTAGTCAACCAGCCAAAGGTCCAAAGAACTCTGGCTGAAGTGAGACACAACGTAAACAAACCATCATCGATCTTGTAACACCTATAGGTACGCCGGAAAAGATAAAATTTAACTGACGGTACCTAGTGACAGAAAGAAACACTCCGAAAATCTCCCACCTCGATAGGTTTCTGAATAAAAGTTTTCTTCTCAGTAGGAGTGGCAAGCCCGTCTAGCATATACTGAAAGATAAGTGCCATGTGAAGTGGAATGAATAGAAAAATCGAATTAAACGGTTTTCTTCACATACAGGATTCAATATAAAATTGAACCAGGAAATGGTAGATCTCAGGTGAAAAACAACTACTTTCCTGGCAAATACCACGCAGAACATTGAATGATATTCACCTGAAAATCCATGCATACTTCCATATAATATCAATGGACATTGAATGCAAATGTTTCTTTCTGATAAGCTCGATTATGTTTAATTTATGTCGTGTTCACCTAACAATCCGCATACCGGTTTCAGGCTTCTTGGCCCTCATCAGTACGGAGTAGTCAACCAGCCAAAGGTCCAAAGAACTCTGGCTGAAGTGAGACACAACGTAAACAAACCATCATCGATCTTGTAACACCTATAGGTACGCCGGAAAAGATAAACTTTAACTGGCGGTACCTAGTGACAGAAAGAAACACTCCGAAAATCTCCCACCTCGATAGGTTTCTAAATAAAATATTCCTTCTCAGTAGGAGTGGCAAGCCCGTCTAGCATATACTGAAAGATAAGTGCCATTTGAAGTGGAATGAATAGAAAAATCAATTAAACGGTTTTTTAAAGGTTTTTTGAAACACCTATAGGTACGCCGGAAAAGATAAACTTTAACTGGCGGTACCTAGTGACAAACGGTTTTCTTCACATAAAGGATTCAATATAAAATTGAACCAGGAAATGGTAGATCTCAGGTGAAAAACAACTACTTTCCTGGCAAATACCACGCAGAACATTGAATGATATTCACCTGAAAATCCATGCATACTTCCATATAATATCAATGGACATTGAATGCAAATGTTTCTTTCTGATAAGCTCGATTATGTTTAATTTATGTCGTGTTCACCTAACAATCCGCATACCGGTTTCAGGCTTCTTGGCCCTCATCAGGTGAATTCAGGTGAATATCATTCAATGTTCTGCGTGGTATTTGCCAGGAAAGTAGTTGTTTTTCACCTGAGATCTACCATTTCCTGGTTCAATTTTATATTGAATCCTTTATGTGAAGAAAACCGTTTAATTCGATTTTTCTATTCATTCCACTTCACATGGCACTTATCTTTCATGATATCTATCGATTCAAACTCAAAAGAGAAAATCTGTAATTGAAAATTTGCATTTTCATTCAGATAGTTATTTGATTTTCTATTCCAGTCTTAATGAAGGTTTCATAAAGATGAATGGGGCAAAGAAGATTTTTTTCCAAAAGAGAGTACTCACCAGAAATAATTCGTAACATTGACGCAAGAGAGGCATCGCATTCACTAGGTCTTCAATACATTTTTGTCGACGAAAATCTATCTCACGTTTCCACGATCATGAGGAAGACCGAAAGAAATGGGAAACACATTTTCGAAAAGCAATCTCACATTGCAAAGATGGAAGAAGTTAGAATCATTTCTTTTGGAGAGACACATTGAAATTAGTGTCTCTCCAATGTTACGAATTATTTCTGGTGAGTACTCTCTTTTGGAAAACGTTCTTCTTTGCCTCATTCATCTTTATGAGTTCTTAATTAAGACTGGAATAGGAAATCAAATAACTATCTGAATAAAAATGCGAATTTTCAATTACAGATTTTTTCTTTTGAATTAGAGCCTCTTCAGAATATCTATCAGATGAAGTTCAATGTCCAGCGTGGCTTCAGCCGGGCGGGTAGTTGTTTTCTGTTAAACATTCACGAAAAATAACTTCATTTATCGTGGATTTTTCAATTCACAGAAAAACAAATTTATTCAATATTCAATTGAGAATGTTTTCCTTTTCGGCATAATAACCACTTTTTAACTTTTTACAAACAGCATTTATATTTGCTTTCCATCTCATATCACTATTTATGAAAGTTTCGAAAAATTTAGTATTTTCAGAGAGATCAATTACATTACCACCACTCTTACTTGAAAATTTGTTACAATTTTTGATCTGCGATAGAACTGCATACACAACGTTTTGTCTGAGTTCACAGTTAAATATTTTTTTTCACACCAGGTTGTGAATTGCTTTGACAATATATTCAATTTACCTTGGAGTTCTTCGGGACTGTCAGCATCAGCAGCCAAAGTTGAGTCATCAGCATAGAGAACTATACATTGTGTGCTTATATGAAGTGGTAGATCGTTAATAAATAATAAAAAAATCAGTGGAGCTAAAATGGGACCCTGAGGAACTTTCAGGTCCATAGAATAGAAATCAGACTTCAATTTTGACAGACATTTTTATATATACTTGATTCATGGTCAGAATTTGTTCAAGAATAATTTTTGGTGGTTTTTGAGATCGGATATGTTCATTTGATCCCAGAATTTCAGATGGTGGCTGGAAGTTTGCCAACAATTTTCCATGATGCATGGTCAGGAAACTAATTTCACCGGGTGACAAGAACAAGTTAATTTTATTGGAGTTCGAGCAACACTCATTAGCCAGACTGATTTATAAATTATTAATGAACTGAATTTACCATCAGTGTTGCAAACAATAATCATTTGTATCATTACAATCAGTGTGATAGTCTAGGACAGACCGCTTCACAAAAACAGTTCGCCCATCAAGCAGGCAGATTGACAATTTATGGTCGATTGAGAGCATTGGAAAGAAATGGCTCATGGATATGGAATGTTCTTTCGATGACACCTCACATGACGTTATGGAGTCAGATCACCAGACATGAGAAATATAGAAACCTCACTGATTAGATGGACGCAATACTAAAAAGTAGAATCATTGTAGCTGCTCTCTCAGAAGAATCGGTGTGTGCCCTAAAGCTACACCAGCATTCATGGTACACTCCAAAAAAACTAGTTCAGAATTTTGTACACATTTATTAAAAATTTGTGTCCTCAACCAAAAATTTTGTACAGTTTCTGTTTTCAAGAAAGAGTGTTAGAAGAATTTCTAACACATTTATTACACATCATTGACGTGTAGAAAATTCTTCAATGATGATCCGCAAGGGGTTAAATTTCGAAAAAACTATATTTAATGAACATCAAATGTGGACAGTAACATATTTTTTTACAAAACAACACATACATCTATTACAAACAATTGGCGTTAGGGAAATTGCATAATGATGCTTCCCGAGGAGTTAAACACCTGAAAACATCTCAGAATTCCTCTATAAATATTTGTCAAGTTACCGTTTTTGAAAACCCAACAATTGAGAGTCCGTCGTGGAAAAATTACGAATTTTCACTTGTGAAATTAATAATGGTTTTGATGTCTCTCATACCCACTACTGAACATACTATGGCTTATCTTTCATTGCGTTACATCCATTGAAAATTTTCCAGTGTGAGGCAATCGATCTGAAGCGGTCCTAGGATTGTATATATTTATTCATTGCGAATTAAATATGGTCCAAGGAAACAACCTTTCTAACTAATCGCAAAAACTTCGGAGGAACCCCAGAAACCAATTTGATAGAAACTGTATTCATAAATTTCATAGAAACTGAAAATTTTGAGAGTGGGATGTGTTAATACATTTTTGAAAGGCATTATTACTAATAATGTGACACAAACGTTTCTTCATTGAGCTTTGGATATATGACAGTATCCCATGAGTTTCTAGGTGCGCATGGACTAGTTTGATTACAAAAATGGAAAGTGTAGAGAGTGGGATGTATTAATAAATTTTTGAGAGGCATCAGTACCGAAAAATGTGACAGTAACGGTTATTTTGAGTTTAAAATTCATTACAGCGTCCCTCAAGATTTGATCACTAGTTTCTATGTACGCACGGACTATTCCAATTGCAGAAATTGAAAATTTGAGGAGTGTAATGTGTTGATAAATTTTTAGAAGGTATTATGACAGAAATATGCGACATTTACAGTTTTATCTTGTTTTTAATTTATAACAGTAGCCGAAAACCCTCTATCACATACTTCCAAGTGTGCATGGACCATTTCGACTATAAAAATTCAGAATTCAAGGACTGGAATCGTTTATATTAATGAATTTTTCAAAGGCATTTTCACTCAAAAATATGACATTAACAGTTTTAAAGGTGGAGTTTATTTTTGGAGGTCCACTTATTTATCTTGTCAAGATCATTTTTGAGTATGAAGTAGTCATTAACATCACTTTTTTCTTTGAACACCTTGAAATCATCGGCATATAGTAGACATTTTGATTCAACTATTGGAGGGAGATCGTTTATAAAGATTAGGAAAAATAACGGCCCTGAATAAGGTACGTCAGACCTCACTAAAAACCAATGAGATTCTTCACCACAGTAACTGACTGACTGTATTCTGTTTCTCAATTATGAAATGAAAAATTCAATTAAATGGTCATTGAATCCATAAAGTTTAAGCTTAGTTATTAACTTCATCAAATGCCTTGGCAAAGTCTGGATAAACACAATGTAATTGGGTCTTGCCATCTATTGCGTTTTGTGCATTATCCATGAAGACTAGGAGGTCAGAGATATCCTGATCGGCGTCACCCGACCCGGCACTATTTTCCAAAACTGGTTCGAAAAATTCGAAATGAGCCTGATAATGATGGAAACGATTCGTTTGTTGTGAGCGAAGAAAAAGAAATAGATGTTCTGGCATACGTTCAAGTAAATATTAATACGTTACTCAGGGAGATCGCAAGAGAATGTGACATTTCGAAGTCTTCTGCAGCTAACATTTTGAAGAAACATAAATATCATTCATTTGAATATCAACTACACCAGCACCTCTACCAAAACGATAATGCAAGGAGACTTGAGTATTGGTTCTTTGGAAAATATTTGGAGGATGACACATTTCCATATAAAATTCTGTATACTGACGAAAGCCGTTTCACTAATTTGGGACATTTCATCAGAAATAATAAGCAATATTGGTCCGATGCAAATTTACACTTGATGAAGGAAGGAAATTTCTAAAAACGGTTTGGTTTCAATTATTGGGTTTGGATTTTAAGGAACAAAATTCGAAGCCTTATAATTTTTGACGGTCTGTTGAGTTGGATTATTTTATCAACAAGATGGTGCTCCACTACACAACCTGATGGCAGTTATGGAATATCTGCATGAAACATACAACAAAAACAGAATTTGAAATATGGGTCCAGTTAGGTGGCCGGCGAGGTAAAATAGGGTTGTTTTCAATGTATACCCTTATTTTTATCCCTTTTTCGAAAACTTTTCAGGTCACCCGACCTTACGCCTCTGGATTTGTTCCATGGAAATCTATCAAAAACGAGGTTTATGATGTACCTCCTGTCACACGACATGAATTAGAACAAAGTGAGGGCAGCTATCCATAGAATCACACCAAGACAGTTGAGAAACGTTATAAAATTGTTTTGTAAAATTGTTTTTAACCGCTTTCTTAGTTGTTTGACCAACCCTCAGAAGTTAATGAAAACTTGTACGAGTTAAGATCACGGGGACCTAACCTTTTATAGTGGGATCCGAAACCACTCTTGGGACCTTGAAAAAAATTTTCACCAGCTGCGGGAATCGAACCCGCGCCAGGTGGAAACAGTTGACACAAGACCGACGCTCGTGACACTGAGCCACAAGCCACAAGAGCAACAATAAGAAAAGTTCGCCTTTGTCAGCAACAAGATGGAGGTCACTTTGAACATCTGGAACCCTAAAGATATGTAAATAGGTAGTTTCAATATAATCATTTCATTCTCCACAGGTTCTTCATTTTAGAAAAGTTCTAACGTTATGGTACTTTCAGTTTTCCATCGAAAGTTTTCTTACTACCTAATAGAGTGCGGTATCAAATTAATCGTAATAAAATGCTTTTTTTTTTCTAACCCGACGAGCCACCATGTTGCCATTTGAAAAGAATAGTAATAAAAAATTCAAAATCAAACGTCACATAGCTAAAACATTTTGTTCGAAAACAGTAAAGTTGTATTTTTATGAACATTTCAGGACTAAAATTAGTCATTTGAACGTATCCATATGCCTCTAGATGAAAAATTGAAGTCGAAACAATAAAATATTACAAACAGTAACAAATGATACATGGTTGTATTCCAAGTGTCATATGGAGACAAAAAAACTAAAAATATACCACGTGTGCCATTTAAGAATCGAAAGTTTATGTCACTTTCGGTGAATCCATCATTCCATTATCTCCGAAAACAAAAAAGTTATAAGGGCGAGCCACCTTCCGTGGACACCCGGGATAAAGCTGATAACTGGAAAAATTTAAAATCAATTGCAGAAACTAACTTCTTAAAAATCATGGAATGGTTCAATAGCCGGCTACTCACGATAAATGTAGACAAGACTCATAATATTCCCTTCACTTCCTATACAAAATATATACCTAACTTCAATGCGTTGACCATACTGAAGAAAAATGAACAATCAATCACTATAACCTCTACAAACATCATATATCTTGGTGTATATATTGATACCAACCTGAAATGGGATGTTCATATTAACTGGGAACTATACTTTCCAAAATAGAATAAATAGTCCATCTATAACACCCAACAGCTACGTATAATTTACTTCTCATTAATAGAAAATCATTCAACCTACGGCCCTAAGAACTCACATATCAGGACTGAAACTATCCAAAAATATATATTGAAAACCATATACCGAAAACCCAAAAATTACCCAACAGAGGAACTCTTCAAAATTTCAAAAAGGTTTGCTATACGGCAACTTTATTTCTTGAAGGTTACCATATATTAACACTCACGAAAAGGTGAACTGCTACCGATAGAACACTACCACAACACCAGATATAGGGATGCAAAGAATTATTTCATCATCTAACCAGAAAAACATATCATGCAGAGAGCTTACCTTCATCTTGGACCAACATTTTTCAACTCCCTTCCACAAACACTAAAGCAAATTATACCACAGATCCCATTCAGAAGAGAATTGAGAAATTATATGAAAAACACCCCAAGAATCGACATCCGACGACTTGTAGAAAACTTTTATAGAGATCCCATATTATTCATGTATTCATACATCACATTTCCACTTTTTTCAATCACTACGGTAGTTATATACTTACATAATATAGTTATCATATTTATATCCTTATGTTCCTTGTATGTAACTAGTTTTATATCATGTTCATTCATTCATCATTATTAACTCTACATTTAGTGATATTAAGATATTGAGTTAAGTGATACTAAGATGTTTATATTATCACATTCCTTGTATGTACCATTAATAATCTTCCCCTTTCAATCCCTACGCACATTACTATTATTATTCTTGTGAATAGGCGTTAACTTTGCCTTCTTGAATTCCTCGGAAAAAACACCCACTCTCAATGAGAGATTGAAAATAACTAAGAGAGGATATATGAGGTGTTATTTGCATGCTTTATGGATCATACTTTAAAGCTCTCAGAAACCTTGAGAAAAGCCCCAATAATCTTTTGAACATAATTCCCTGCCACGAAAAATGCGCCGATGAATGCTTTGCAAGAGACTCCAGGAAGAAAAATTATATATTCCGTCACACAGCCAAGTAGCACTAACAGGTCTATTCCGTAACCCATAGCGATGTCGTTATCCAACTATTATCGTTATATTAACGATATTTGTGTCAAATCGTATTCCGTAAAAATATAAAGTCGTTACGATATCGGTAGTGAACGACAGAGTCTATCGTTCGCTAACGGGAATAGAATGGGTGCCGTTTGTTAACGACTTGAACTAGTTTTGTGGAAATTGTGGATTTATATTTTGATATGGCAGGTTTAATCAACATTTTAGGTGGAGAATTGTATAGAAGGCAAGTTGTATTGATATTTTTCATATGCAATTTAATTAATTCTGAAGAAAAATAAATACATTTATTCGTTCGAAAGTGTTTATTATTTTCGAGGGTTACTAAATACAACATATATTGCGTTCTGGTGGTTTTCGAAGGACGTTTTCTTTTAACTTTGGTATTTTTCATGATTTTTTAATAAAATCCAAACTACCCGGATCTTCGAATACCTGATCATAGACAAGACTTCTATATTCTATACTGACATTTGATTATGAAATAAGAGTTGTTAAGTTAGCAACATTCAGCACGGATCGAAAAATTATCATTAACCATCCTGAAAACATTCATTGGATCTCTTTACTGAAATTGCCAAGGTCATTTCTAGCGACACCTTTTAAGGAATAAGTATTTTTGACATATCGTTCACACGCATCGTTAAGAGCCGGCTACCGACAGTCGTTTGATAACGGATCGTTCAATAACGGCTTTTTACGGAATAGACCTGTAAAAGCTCTAAAGTCAACTGACTGCGAAAAATCAGGTCACTCTGATGTGGGTGCCAGGTTACAAGAGAATCAAAGGCGATAAGAAAGCAGACGGCCTTGTCGAAGAAGGGGCAAACAATCAATTTTTCGACCCAGAACCCTTCTGTGGTCTCTCCAAAGATCATATTGAGGTATAGTTTCGCGCTGGAAAGCTGATAAAAACAAAACCTACTGCGATGGGGTTCCAGGAACGGTCCGCCTGAGAAAGCCAAACAGCTTGTCGACTTGAACCAGAAAGTCTTTGAACTGATAACGGACCACTCAGCGGATATTGTTTTCGGAGGTATTACCCTACAAAAATTGAAAGATCAGACAGGGAACTGTGCTGTTGCTGCGGAAACTTCTTAAAAAAATGTTGATTGACCAACCACATTTTTTTTCTGAATCAATCTCAAAATTGGATACTCCCCTCAATCCAGTTCAATTCATTAATTCTTGATATCCTTGGGGCCTGACACTAGGAACTATGGGGATGCTTTGCTTGTAAAGAAAACACTTCACTAGGTCTTCAGACCAGGTGTTGATTTCTCGTTCATAGTGATTCAATTAAGCTGAAATCTAGATTCTTACCAAGGTATACAACTTTTTGATATGTCACAATTATTGTTAAGAGGTCTGTCAGTTTGAGTTGATATGAGTTTACTTCAATTAATTCTTTTATTTTTCATTCTCCGAAATATGAACTGGAGATAATCAATGTCACCATCTAGCATGCAAAATGTGCTTCATACACTTTCATTATATCATAATTCTGTTATTGATTTCAGACGCAGAATTTCACATATGTATTCCACGCTGCACTTTCTGAGTTTATTGACATAATATACTCGGTAATTTTTGTTTTCCCGAATAATTTCGCCTCCTTCCGGAGGAATAGTTATACATATCAAGTTCGTTTTGCGATTCGACAGAAACTGTGAGGTTTCATTGCAATAACCTAAAGTTGTTCATTCGTTTTCTTCAGAAAATCAGATTCTCAGTGGAGAATAAACAGAGAACAGACGAAATAATTGGTATATTCCTAAAAGTGAAAAGACAAATTCCACCAATTGTCAAGAAACATATTTTTCCTTTTTTCAATAGTGATATGATGGGGTAACACACCCTGCCTCTTCATTTCCGTATGAATCGAATATTGTTTGGAAGTTATGAGATTTAGAAGCACATGATTGTTCATTCGTGCTATCTTCACAAACTTGTATTCAGTTTCACCTGTCCTGCTGTCTGTCTCTAATCAAATCTTGTGAGTTAAATTTATCGCACTTCTACTTGCACGATTACCGTAAAATTTGGCAGGTGTTCATAGTTCCCGTGACAATGCAATAGGAATTTTTGTTAGAGAAAAAAACTAAATGGCGGCTCCAAGATGCCCGACGATTTCTGTGATTATAGTCCGATTCTTTTCAAAATTGGTATGTGGAGGTTTTCGGAGTCGAAGATCATAAACTCACATTCAAAATTGACAAATTCAAGATGACGGCTCCAAGATGACGGACGAGTTTGGTAATTATGGTTCGATTCTTCTCAAAATTGGTATGTGTGGGTTTTCGGGGTCGAAGATTATGATTTTTTTGGCAAAATTGATGGAATCAAAATGGCGGCCCAAGATGGCGGTCGATCGCAGTGATTAGGGTCCGATTCTATTCAACGTTGCATTATGGAGGTTTTTGGAGTCGGAGATAATGAATTTATTGTCAAAATTTATATTCACTCTCTGAAGCCACTTATTGTAGAGGATTCCCGAAACTGTAGGGCCAGATTGTTCCTATTTACCTAAACAGACAACTTTTTCTACATTTCAACCATTTTTATTGTATCTCAAATGGTTTCCAAGATACTCATCTATATTTCCCAAATATTGCATTTTAAACTGGCCTGGAAAAATATTTCACCGAATAAATAGAATGACAACACACAAATCTGAAAAAACTCTCGCCACTGTGATTATTTTTCATGACCATATACCACAATGACCGAATGACCAGACAAAATAGAAAATACCCAATTTGACATCCTACACGAAATCAGCAGTAGGGCCAACTGCCAACGTGATATTCAGTAATGCCAATGTTGCATTTGCATTACAGAGGTCGCAGCGGTGCGACGCGTAATGCCACATACTATGTCAAAACGACATCGGCGCGATTATCGCAAATCTTTAACGGGTAATTTCTGGCTAAATTCAAAACATCCATAATAAATATGCGTATGTTCAACCAAAACCTCAATTCCAATTATTTACCGACATATTACCGCAGTTAACATGTTTACCACATCGTCTTTAAATATTACAATTGTATAACATAACAAATATTTGTCATCACACGTTAGTATCCCCCTTTTTTCTCACCAACTTGTCACCTATAACCATTGTTAGAAAAGTTTTACAATTTGTACTTCCATTTGTAGATTTTCCTTGTACACAAACTGATGATGGGACCTCAAGATCCCGAAACATATCTTTTGATTAGATAATTTCAACTTACCATTAAAATGTGGAGGTGACTCTAAGTTTTTCTTCTACTGCTCAAATCATCCACTCTTAGATATAGAGTATATGTTAAGGTCTTACCAATGGAGTATTGCCTACTTCGCCATCCGTTATCGTTTCAACTATACTAACTATTCTCGCCTATCTTATTCGTTTTCCTGATAAAATGCACGTGGCATATTCGTAGTCGGATACTATTCATATGTCGATCTTATCTATCCTCCTGAGGCCGCCGTGAACAAGGGGGTAGACAACATTTATATAAATTATATATAAATTCAAGATGGTGGTTCCAAGATGGTGGACAAGATTTGTGATAATGGACCGTTTCTATTCAAAATTGGTATGTCAGAGTTTTTATGGTCGCAGATTATGAATTTAGGCGTAGATTATTGATTTTTGGTTAGAATTAATAAATTGAAGACGGCAGCTCCAGGATGACGGACGAGTTGATCTTCAGATGGTCTCCTCATTGAAGAAGTAGATAGCTCAGAAATAACAGGAAAAAGGCCTCATAATGACCATGCATCAACAAAAATGCATAATAATAATGATGTGGTTTTATTCCATTCAAATACAGGGTGAGCCAGAAGTACTTTGCATTCTTCAGGAGGTGATTCCTCACAAAATTGTTATATGAATTGTCCGAATAAATATATGTCCGGAAACGCTTCGTTTCCAAGATACAGGGTGTTAAAGTTTTATTTTTATTTTCGTTTTTATAAATAACTTTCGAAATACTGACTCCAATTAAACGAAAATTGGTATTGAAATGTTTTTTGAGGTGTCGAATTCAAACCTGATGTTATTATTGCTCTTACTAGTAGGAGACGCCACCTACACGTCTTCATCTTTTTTGAAGATCCATAACTTTTTTGAGCGTTTTTCTAGCACATTTTTCAGTAAAAAATCAAATCTTTTGTCATATCTACATAAAAAAGCTACCCCTGTTACAAGTCGCTATAAGCAACCGTTTTCTAGATATTCGGATATTACCATCATTTTGCATTTTTCACAAGAATATTCAGGAAATGAATTTGACGTTTAAGTAAGAAGTTTTGGTAATTACATATTATGTGACAGTTAAACGTTTTGTTGTTTTGTTGAAGTTTGTGTAAGTTTTAAAACACTGATTTTGAAAAAATGGATTATTTAAACAATAATGCTCATTTAGCCGATATGCATTTCGTTTATGGCCTTGCGGATGGCAATGCACGCGAAGCAAGAAGTATTCACCAGGAGCGATTTCCTAATCGAGTACTGCCTCCAGCTCCAATATTCACCAGTCTCCACCGTTGTTTGGCAGAAACAGGTAGCTTTAAGAGGGCAGCTGATATTATTGGAAGACCACGAGCAGTCCGAACCCCAGAATTGAAAGAAGCTGTTCTGAACGCTCTCGAGGAGAATCCAGAAACAAGTACAAGAATTATTGCTGAAGCTCTCAATTCTACCCAGTCCATAGTTTGGAGAATTTTCCACGATCAACAATTCTATCCATACCGTATTCAAAGGATACAAGCTCTTTTACCACGAGACTTTTCCCAACGCATTTCTATGTGTCAGTGGTTTTTGAGAAAATTGACTGGAAATCCTCAATTTTTAAGATATGTACTCTTCACCGACGGGGCAAACTTCTTCCGAAATGCTATCACAACCTTTCATAACAACCATGTATGGGCTCTGGTAAATCCGTACAAAGTTAGTGAAAGACATTATCAGTATCAATTTTCTGTGAATCTATGGGCGGCAATAATTGATAATCACTTGGTAGGTCCTTTCTTTCTTCCGTTCCGACTGAATGGCGCAACTTACAGAGACTTTTCAGAAGATGAATGGCCGGGACTACTTCAGAATAAACCATTAGGAATTCGTATCCGCATGTGGTTTATGCATGACGGGGCTCCGGCCCATTTTGGCGTTGTAGCCAGAAAATTCCTTAACACTGTCTCTATAAATCGATGGATGGATAGGGGTGTAGAAGAACCTAACTAGGCGTGGGCACGAAGGTCCCCAGATCTAAACCCGCTAGATTTTCATTCTTGGGGACCTTTGAAGTTACTAGTTTCTAAAACTCCAGTAGCGAACGAGGAAGATCCAAAAATCCGAAGAGTGAACGCCTGTGAAACAATTAGAAACTCACCAATAATTTTTGAGCGGGTACGAGATTCAATGACTAGGCGACTGAATGCCTGTATCTTCGCTGAAGGTGGACACTGAACAATTCATTTGAATACAATTCATTTTCCCTTATTTCATTTATTCTACATATTAAAAATTTCTTGAAATAAAATGTTGATATTTCTGGCAAATTTTATTGAAACATACAGATTCTGCACCCTCGATATAAAAATAACTATTTCAAACGAGTAAAAATGAATATAATAGGTGGCACCCCAACAAAAAACCAAAACTACTTACTTGAAGGTCAAATTCATTTCCTAAGCATTCTTGTGGAAAATGCAAAATAATAGTAATAACTTCAACACACATCGATTACCAAGTAATCGACTTGAAATTTTCAAGTCCAGAAATCTAGAAAACGGTTGCTTATAGCGACTCGTAACAATGGTATCTTTTTTATGTAGATATAAGAGAAGAATTGATTTTTTAACAGAAAAATGTGCTAGAAGTACGCTCAAAAAAGTAATGAATCTTCAAAAAACTCGTGTAGGTGGTGCCATCTACGAGTAAGAGCAATAATAACGTCAGGGTCGAATTTGACACCTCGAAAAACTTTTCAATACCAATTTTCGTTCAATTAAGGTCAGTATTTAGAAAGTTATTAAAAAAAAATAATAAAAAAAAACTTCAACACCTTGTATCTTGGAAAGAAAGCGTTTCCGGACATATATTTATTTGGACAATTCATTTAGAATATTGTGAGGAGTCACCTACTGAATTTTGTCAAAGTACTTCTGACTCACCCTGTATACATGTGGAAGGGGATCGCAATGGGATCGCACCGTTCAGCATATTTGCTTTTTCACGTAACCATCCTATCAATATACACTTGTAATTATACAATAATACAACATTATAAGTGCACAATAGTTTGAGGGGAAAAGGTGAGAAATTACAGTGTTCAGTCACTATCCATAGCTCATAATATGTTACTTCAGATTTGATCAATTCATCTTACCCATAATAGGTTTCTATATATGATTTTTGAACGAGTGCGTATTCCGGATACTTTTTTCTAATAATTCACCGACATATAGCTGAAAGAAGATTGAAACAAGGAGGTGTTGTGTCTAGGCACTGTAAGAAGATCACGATATCTAGTGGGACAATCATGCACTTGTGAACCAGATTTCAATTTATATATTAAATATGATAGGGGATGGGGAATGAGGCATGTCATGCTCATCGAGCGATAGTAACTTCAATTCGTTCATGGCATTCGAGATGTGATCATACTTCCTCAAGTTGAAAGTGAATTTTAGGCAAGAATTCTGAATATTATGAAGCCTTCTTTTATCCCTGCCCAGAAGAAGGGATAGTTGTCATCTCACTGGAAATTGCGATTGAGAATAAGGATTTAAGTTTGAAGTATGATTTCTGCAGAAGGTTTCCAACATGGGTACAGAACCTCGAATCAGAGATCCAAGTTTTTAGATACATTACTGGGTGTGAGAATGTTATCTCCTATACTCATAATAAAATGTGGATGTGCCACAACTTTCTCACCGTGATTACCAAAAACTTAAAGTTCAGTCTTAGCCCCATTAAGACGCAACATGTGCTCAGAAGATATTTGTACAATTATTGAGATATCTGAATTAATTTTGCTAATGGACTCTTGGAGATCTGCATAATCAAATGAGTGTTACAGTTGGGTGCCATCCGAATACTAATGCATAGTGCAGTGTTCCAGATATAAATAAAAATCATCTGTATACAAAGTGAATGAAAGAGGTCCCAGCACGCTGCCCTGTGGTACTCCCTTGTTCAGCTTGAGAAAATAAGTATTTCACCACTACTCTTTGACTCCGATCACTTGAATAATTTTGGAAAACGTTCAGAGATATTTCATCGAAACCATAGATTAAGGCGTACTTACTTAAAAGCACAAAATAAAATTATTATTGAAAAAAACCTTTTTAAAGACGAGATTTCATTCAAATTCGCTGAAAAGTGAAAAATAAATAATAATGTGCGACGAAGGTTATTCTTTGAGTTATAGATTCAAAAGCTGGTAGTTTTCGTATTCGAACTGAAAACTAACGGAATAACCTAACCAACGTCGCACATCCAAAGCAATTATTTTTCACTTCTCAGCGCATTTGAATAAAAGCTCATTATTAATTTTTTCATCCATTTGAGATGTGATAACTGATCGATTCTGAAATTTCCACTGAGGCTTGAATATAATTGTTTATAACGAATTTGGGTGCGACTGTCTCCTCCGAGGAATATTAGATCACTTCAACTTCTGCATTGTTGAGTGAGTTAGCCGGCAATAGTTATTCACAGAAGGTACGCTTCCCGAGTAGCGAGCTAATCAGCTGGGGAATTGGGTATGGAATCACAAAGTGGCAGTAGTAAGCGACATCGATATGAAGATAGTGTTGATGATGAATGACATTATTGATTGGATTGCGCTTCTGCCATGCGAAATTGCAATTTGCTGGGACTTACTGAATCATTAGCATAATTGGAGGCCAATTCGATGTTTGGGGAACATTTCATCGGATACACTCAGAGCCATCACGGATCATTTTGCGGCCCTAAGCGAGTTTTCGGAGTGCCACCCTAGGCAAACTCCTGATAAATCTCCATTTATGCGAAAGGAGGCCAACCGGAATGAGAAACGAAAATCACAGTGAACATGTCAATGAACTCAGAAAGTACAGCGTGAAATATGAATGTGAAATTTTGCGTCAAAAACTAATAACAGATTTGGAGATATTAAAGCTGGAATCCCTATTTCGACGATAAATTACTAGCCAAAACAGCTGAAAGCATATTATGTATGCTAGATCGGTAATTCATTCAGTCACACTGTTCTACAGAAAAATATTTCCAATTACAGAACAGGAATTGAGTAGAAAAAAAATGCACAATAATACGAGGTTATGTTCACACCATACTGAAATTTCAGGCGATTCCTAAGATTTGACCAAAACTACAGAAATACCTCAAGAAGTCTTCTAGATGAATTTGCCAAAAAATAAAGGTATTTTTATTCTATAAAGATGTTTGTCTTTCCAACAATCAAGTGTTCGAACATTTGAATATGCCAAAAAATTTTTATCTCATGTTATCCTTTCTAACATACTGAATTGGTAGCTTTTGGTAATGGATGTCATTACACATAAAAAAAAATTGATAGAAATTAAAAAATCGAACTGAATAATGTTCAGTCATCAGATTATTTTATTTTAGTATAGGAACTAATTCTACTCAGGTATGAGTTGTCGGGTTGATGAAACACTCGCTAGTATTTTTCGTTGAAGATGAAAGAGCGCAATTGAAGATCAATTAATATATTCATTGTACCCGAATCCTACCAAGCCATCTTTAGTAGAAACTTGAGACTAATACGCAATTTGCACAAAAGACTAACAATAGGAGAAAGCTCAAGTCTAATACAGGAATGCTACTGCTGAGAGTAAAAGTTCTCAATTTGTCTCACACTGCAATAGAAAATATCAAGTTGATCACTTACTAAATTATAGTTGATACACATAGTATGAACGGGGGAATTTTTATGAATATTTGTTCGTGGCGTTGGTAGTGTAGAATGAGTCGGTGTATCGAGATGCCTGATGGGGAATTTTAAAGTTCATCTCACGTATTAAGCATTCACATCTAATTTTATTGTTGATTATTTTGTATAGCGTAATCACACTTGAATATTTTTTTCTCATATCCAGACTGATAAAGCTGTGTTTCGACAGTGGGCTCTCATGTGACGTGCCAATTGGTGGATAACTCTGATATATTTTGAAACTCAAGTATTTGAGAAAGCGTCCTTGTATTGCCTCCAGTTTATAGATGTGCACTTGTTAATAAGAGTCCCAGATAACCGATGCATATTCAAACTTAGATCTCACAAAAGTATAGTGAAGATTTTCATATATATATCTACATGGTAAAGTCACGGCCTACTCTAATTAGAAATCCATAAATACGGTTTGGTGAGGCGGTTATATTGTCCACGTGTTCTTCAAAAGACAGGTCTGACACGTCATATGCATTATGACACTGGTGCCTCCATTTTCCTGGTCCGCAGCGGCATCCTGAAACCAGACAGCATAAGACCGCTTACATTCAATTCGGTCACTGGAGAGAATGCACCGATACGAGGGGAAGCCGACATCACATCAGCCCTCTGAAGACTACGAATAATGAAAAGAGTTTTTGTGTCAGATATAGAAGACGAGTTCATTCTTGGGATGGATCTTATCAGTGACTATGGAGTTTTTTTCGATGGTGAAATTTGGAGAAAAATAATTCATTCCAACAACACCTTCCGAGAGGCGGCATTCTGTGAAATTGCGGATATCCAAAAATATCTGGATACCTGGTTTATCTGAGAAGATCGAAGTCTCATTAGAAGAAGACCCTTGGAGCTGCGTTGGAATAGTACAGCCTTGTAAGGGATCCCCCAGCAAATTATTTCTTCCTCGAGCTCTCATTGGGACAAAACAAGACATCCTTGTTAGAGTTGCCAATGCCTTTTCTGATGAAATTACAGTACGGAAAGGAGACATCATAGAACTATGCGAGCTAGTTGAGTGGATAGCAGACTGCGAAACAACTGAATAGCCGGACAAAAAAGGCACGGCTGATGATATATTGAGAACCATGGGGAATTCTTTGAAATATTTGTCACCGAAGGAATACGGAGCCGCCATGAAGTTCATCGTCTAGGAAGGTGACGTATTCGAGTACGTAGAATCACCAACAGGACGAACTAATCTGTTTTAGCTCAGCACAGATACTGGTCAAGCCCATCCAATTCGACAACCACCGAGAAGATTACCATTTGCCAAACAACAGGAGGTGAAAAACCTGGTCTAGAATATGACCAAAGATGGCTTTATCGAAGAATCATCAAGCCCCGATGGTACTTGTTACCAAAAAGGGTGAATTCTCAACATTGTAACGAACTCTTCGTTACCTCCCTATACATTGAAATTAAATCAATTTCAAATCATTTTTCCGTTTACTTTCACGGTGGTGCGAGTCATTAATCACTGCGATCTCTTTTACCGATTCTTTGGGAAAATGTGATGATCATGCTTCACTGACATTTCACAAATCATATTTGAGTTTGTTCTGTGTGCTGTGTGTGCTTTTGAATAAAAAAATCGAGGTTGGTGTTGGAAAAAACAGGCGAATCGGTGATTTTGTGGAAACCATTTTTTATCGTTCTCTTTGCTACTTTGGCGTTCGACCGAAGTGGATCTGTTCGTGGTTTTCTATTTCTTGTAAGATAATGAGTTTCAATTTCAACTAAAAGCTAGTCGCTGCTTATTGACGGTTGAGTATATTTAATTATATACTATTTCGTAATAGCTTCTATTGATTCATCAACAGATTTTAACTATTTAAACTAACAATTGGACCCCCGGCATAATTGCACCGCATGTAGGTATTTGTAGGTAACAATTTCAATTTTCCATTTTTGCAACATCCGGATTCATCTTTTAATTTGTAGATGCCTGATCTATTCAATATTTTGATTCTGAATATCTAATAACATATCTTTAGATTTCAATCAGATTTTGTTATAAAATTCAGATAATGTTCCTGTATGAGATTTTAGGTTAACCAGATTTAATCAGTGGATTTTTTCATAATGTACCGTTTTGTTTTTACTTTTGCAGGTTCAATTGAATCTAGATTTGATGAAATTTAGTGAATTTCACTCAGTTCATCCATTTTTCTGCAAGCAATGTATGCACTTGAGCTATTGCGCATGCCGTATTGTCAGCAGAGTTACCTCTTGGTTACTTGGTTAAAACAGTTGCTATGCTATACCCATTTTCAGGGCAAAATACCAACTTGGAGAGGAGTAGTGACTACCTGACCGACCCGGTGTGATTATTCTAAGAAGAGTTCCAACGAAAAGGAGCTGAGACGATTATTCTGGAACATTTGAGCAATTCTTCTTTCAGGACAGCCTCCTCAGGTAAGCATTTGTTTTCTCATTTTATTCTATAATATTATTCTATTTGTATCTTTTTGAGAAATTATTGCTTCCCGAGAAGGTTTTGAGAAATTAATGCTTCCCGAGAAGGTTGGTTCTCTGGTTTAATATGTCACAGAGTACTCGATCTCACGGTATCGGTTGCTTTCCTCAAGTTTATATTCAATATTGATTACTTTCATTTTGACATTAACTCAATCAATCAAAGTGATAGTCCTATTCTGAAAATCTGCCAGAAATCAATCCGCTCACCAATCACTTCCTCCGTAATAAAGAGGTATTGAGCACATATGTGCTACAGGAGGACTTTTCAATCTCCAGAGAATCTATCTTTCTCCATTTGAGATAAATATCGGGCTTATGGTTTATAAAAGGGGATTCGCAACCCGCTATATCGCAATATCTTTGAATATATAAGCACATATAGCTGTATGTCCAAGTAGATTGCTATCACTGATGTCACGAGAATCGGTACAGTTAGCTCCACTTGCATTGATAACATAATCATCAATTTGGACGTTGATCAATTTGATACTCAGGTACTGGACCCCTGCTTATCAGATCACCTGGGCTAAGTGATGTATTATAATTCCGATGTAGAACTCGTGGAAAGAATTATTTGTAAGAGAAAAATCAGCCTTTCCGGTATTGAAAAGTTACGGTTTGATCTCGAAAATCTTTGTTGGGATATTTTTCCGAACAAGGATCCTAACACCGTGACTGATTACTTTATCAATTCGTTAAATCTCCATATAAAAAAGATATTACCTCTAAAAATAACCAGAAATTGCAATGCATAAAAATCGCCTGTTTATTGGTTCAATGGAGAATTAGTTAACAAACGTCAGACACTCTCTAACGTGAAACTGATTCATAATGTTAACTTTCTTACGTAAGGATTACAGAAATTCCATCATCAAAACAAAAAGGTTAGCGTATGAAAATTTTTTGAAAAATTTCTCGAATATCAGCAGCGACTCCTGGAGATTAATTAACTCCGAGTGTAACAAGAATCCATGGAAAAAAAAGAGTCCACCATAACGGAATCTGAATTCAATGAATATTTCAGCAAAATTGATCTCGTCTCTACCTGAGACGAATCACGAACCTACGGAGTACTTGAAAAATCTCAGATCACCTGTAAATTCTTTCTCTTTTTTTTCTGTAACACCGGAGGAAGTGATGGACACAATATAATCTTTGAAGGATTCAAGTTGTCCAGATTTCTATGAACTGAACAGCGCGGTGATTGAAGCTATAGCCGATATTATTGCTTCTCCACTTTCAATTTCAATTGAAGATTGCTTATCTCTAGGAAGTCATCCAGGTGCACTGAAGATTTCAGTTGTTTTGCCATTGCTTACAAAAGGAGATCCTACCTAGCAGAAAATTTTCGCCCCATTTCCATTATTCCAGTTATCGCGAAAATCATAGAGGTGCTAGTCAAAACACGGTTGATATCCTACCTGGAAACAAACTCTTTGTTGTGTCCTGAGCAATTTGGCTTTAGAAAAAATAAATCAACTACGAGAGCTATTCTAAGCGTTAGTTGATGGACTCGAGAAGGGGTAGCAATCTTTTTTAACGCTTTGTGATTTGACTAAAGCTTTTGATTGTGTATTCCATGATATATTATTCGAAAAACTTTTCTGTTATGGCATTTTTCAAGTCTTATTTGCATGGGCGATCTCAGTGTGTTTCGGTTGAAGGCGCCAAATCACTATTAATGCAAATCGTCCATGGCGTTCCACAAGGCTCTGTTTTGGGACCAACCCTAGTCATTCTGTATATCAATGATTTATTTTATCATATATTATCGAAAAAATGCATTCTATTTGCTGACGACACCACACTGATAATTCGTAATAGTAAATTAGATGAACTAATTGACTCTTCCAAACTCACCTTGCAAATGATAAATGAGTGGTTCTGTTCAAATAAGCTTAACCCAATTCTGCTTAAAATCAGAATCTTATTATATCTTTAAACTTCCCACTAACAGGTGTCAAGTTACTTGGTATATCTATTGATGACAAACTCAACTGGATGTGTCACGTGGAAAATCTATCAAAAAAATTATCAAGCGTCATGTTCTTGATTCGCAGATTGAAAAACCTTGTTGGTGCAGATACTGTAAGAGCCAGGTATTTTGGACTTTTTCACTGTCATATGACTTATGGAATTGTCTTGCGGGTTAATTCGTCCCAATCAAACAAAATTTTTGTTTTACAAAAAAGGGTTATTCAAATAATATCAGGGGCGGGCTACAGAGATCCCTGCCATACCATGCCTCTTCCTACCGCTTTCATATATTCCTCTCTGCATGAAATACATAAAAAAATATTAGATTTTGCTCTTTCAG
This sequence comes from Gonioctena quinquepunctata, assembly GCA_018342105.1. NCBI lineage: Eukaryota > Metazoa > Arthropoda > Insecta > Coleoptera > Chrysomelidae > Gonioctena > Gonioctena quinquepunctata. The sequence continues at coordinate 54,336 of JAFIRS010001739.1, read as the reverse complement.
CGGACACGCATCAGCACCAAACAAGGTCAGGAAACCTCCTGAGAACAGCAAGATATAGACTCTCCGTATCACAGAAAAATTCATTAAATATGAACCTATATAATAAATTACCTCTGGAAATAAGAAATATGAACTTTTACAATTTTGAAAGATCAGTGAAATCTTCTCTACTGATGCACTATTTTTACTCCGCAAAGGACTTTTTGAGCTATAATTTCAACGTGGATGATCTGGGATTAAACTTTTATACCCCCTTCTGTATTGTTTACAATGACTGAGTTCTGAGTTAACTTTATTTTATTCCTGTGTTGTAATGTGATGTATCACCGTAAAAAACTTAGTCTTACTGTTTTAACTTGTAAGTTTTTTTTCTTAAGGACCTGCTACAAATATATTTATATATATGGACGAAGTTAATAAATTTCTCTCTATCTATCGGGCACTTCTTCCGCTGAAAAGATTATCTCCACCTTTATCTTTATTTTTTATGGTGCTCACTTGGAGGAGTGTGATCACACGCTCTGTATAGTAATCGAACACTATATTTTTCTCTGAAAAATCACCAAAATATTTAGATTTTGAAATACTATACTTTTTCTCTGGAAACAACTCGTTATCTCGTTCTCGAGTTATATTTACTCCTCTCCTTCTGAGGATATAATTCTTCCGTTCAACCACCCTTCACTATTTTCACTTTGCACTCTTACTCTACATTTCAATAAACTATCAAAGATTAGTACAATTTGAATATTAAAATAATTTTGTTGGAAATCCATTTGGGTGGGTTTTTTGTATTGCTCAGTGAATTATTTCACAATAATTTTTTTCAAATTTTGAAGAATGAAATCATACAGTTGTTTTCTGTTATAGATTTTGAGAGATATTTTTATTTATGTTTAAGAAATTCACCTTTATTGTTCCATTCAAATAATACATGCTCTGGCATGGTTTGAAATAATCAATAAAACATTCCATATATTCTTATCTCACTTCTAAAGTGCAACTTTTCATGCCAGAAATAAAAAAAAACACGTTAAAATTTGTATATCGTGACAGTTAACAACAAATAGAACCATTCATCACCCCGTATGTCAGTTCGCAACAAATTGCTCGGAAAGATACCAACCATATCAGGTACGGATTGATATGAGAATAAAAGCTTCGTGAAATACATTCATGAAAGACCCGGGGAAATGAAGTTTATATACCTTGTTCGTCTTTGTATGTATTGAAAACGTTTCATAACAGAATACGTAACAGAAATGTTATTCATATATCCTTGGAAAAGCCTTAGATACATACCCTTTCATTTGATACACAATACGTTCCAATTCTAGCTCGAATATGTGGACAATAAAGAACGCGAAATTGAAAACAAAACATGGAAAATAAATCTCCTGGAGGGACGTGATTGGATTAGTTGTCTCCGCAAATGTGTCGGAACTGTAGTAAAAAAAACAGGAGGCGAACGAAGTTGGATGGAATGGAATAAAGTCCTAATCATGTTACAGAATGGCTTTCTCAAGTCGTGTCTTGCGGTGAGGCAATTGGTAGTCTGATAAAGATGTGCAACGAATACAAGTCCTATTGTTCAGTTATTTTCTTCCCGAAGAATTTTAATTCATCTGTTATTCACCGCAACATGGCGGGAACAAGGGAAATTATAATCTAATATAGCTAGGTTGTGAAGTGAATTATTTCATATCGAGCCCTCTTAACATCGCACTGTAGTGGTTTATATCTCAAACAGAAGCTGAAAATAACGTTTTATTTATAGTTTTGATCAAAATTATTTTGCAATGTTTCATAATTTAATCGCAGTGTGGACTTCCGTCGGCTTGCTTCAACAAGCAAAGTAACAGAAAGTTATGTTTGACCAGGGACAGATATCATATGAAGCCACACCTGATCACCCTTCCTATTTGTGAATACAGTTTTAATTGGCCGACGCGCATTTCATTCAGATTGACATGTCTATTGAGTCCATGTTGACTGTTGCAGGTTGAGGGTTGCAATGTAGAGACTCACCTTGTTTTGACTACAGGGTGAGTGAACATGATTCCTTTGGTTAACTGCTCCGTTCCGAATCACTATCTGTTTTTATATTTTTTCGCCAAATGGACCTCTCAAGACTTCCTTCCAAAATTATTCTCATTCGTGCACGGTGCATCAGTGGATCGTGGCTAACCGCAGTTGATATTTTTGAAGTGAAACACCCAGTATATTTTCATATATTCTGATCCGCTGTTTCCTTGGCTGCTCAACGATTTTTTCAATTTTGTATTCCCTTCCGGCGTTGCCAATTATTTCAAAAAACCTATTTTGTGGACATTTAAAAAAACAAATATATTCTGGTTTGAAGGATTTGTTTACTGTTGAGCATTTTTTGCAAGTTATGAATAGGTAACCATAGTAAAAACGGGTTGTTTCAGGTACATGACATCGGGAATGAAAAGTGTTCAATCACAAAAAAATTGATTGAAATGAAACTATATGGGGTGTTCTATTTGAAAAAATTTAAATATCGTTGTTTGAAAATGGCCAAGTTTGTGTTGTACCGAAAATCCTTATTTACTATTACTCTCAAATTAACCACAAAATTTCTACACGTCACCAAAATATATTACCTCAGAACATTCTCCCTCACAACCCCTCAAGACAGAAGCGCAGCGGCCGAAGGCTGCTGAAAATTTCTCTGAACCTGGTTTTACGACGTACCTTTTCCAGGAAATAGCTCTAATTTGTTCAACGTATATTATCCGTAAATTTCAATTGTTCTATCATTTCCAGGTAATAGCTTTCATTTGTCTTATCAAGATCAAATTATAGATCTTTCTCATAAGCGAATAGCAGGAAGGGATATAGAGCTTTATTTGACTTGAAATGATTTATTTTTACATAGGGATCGCAAATCATCGCGGGGCGACCTCCTGCCTCTTCACAAGGGCATTCCCCATTTCATCCTTGAAGTAAGAATTGAATGCATTGTAAATAATAAATTACGAGATGTGCCGTACTGAGGTGATAATATAGTTATTTGTATGCCAAGGCCGCGAAATACCGTTTTGGCGTACCGAAAGTAAAGTTATCGCCGAGGCCGCTTGCGGCCGAGTTAGGATGATCTTGAGGTCGCTAAAAAGTTCCGCGGCCATGGCATACACACTATTTTTCGTGCTATCGTCAGAATTATTAAACTAGATAATTCCAATTCAATACGTTGTTGGTTTAAAATCAACAGCAATTCAATTAAATTAACAAAGTCACAGCGTTGCTATGGAAATGCTATGTTTGATTATATACTAGTTATTTGTGCAACCAGTTGGGAAAAGCTAAATTTTTCGTAATGAGCGAATTTTCGCGGAACGAGCGAGCGAGTTCCACAGAAGAAAGCGAGTTCTGCAAAAGAAAGCGAGTTACGAAAAATAGTGTTTCCTAACGGTTTCACACAATAATTTTTCTAATTCTGATAAAATGTGATCCTTTTTCAAGTTAGAAATATAAAAAATATATATTTGAAAAAACTGAAGAACACGCTTCCAACGCACTAAAAATTGGGATAGTTATTTATGTATCAAGGGCGTAGAATAGGCTTTTATGGACCGCAGCGTGTAAGTAATAGCCCGAGCGATAGCGAGGGCTATTAATAATGTTTTGGGTTTGGGTTTGATTATATGATCCATCGGAATATAGATTTCTATCGATATGAGATTGAAATTCACTTTAGCGCCTGTTCAACGATTTTATCGCTCGCCGGACGATAAAGTAGTCCGCGGGCGCTAAAGTGCTACTTTACGCCCGCAAATCCGGGCGCTAAAGTGCTACTTCACGCCCGGTCGTGCATACAACAATTTCAATATTCAACGACGATGAATATTGAAATAAATAAAAAAAAACATTTCTTTATTTCAAAGTGAAAAATAAAAAAAATAGTCATGCGTGGGGATTCGAACCCACGAAAACTTTTGAGATCCAGAGCTTAGTATGGTGCCTTTGACCGCTCGGCCACCGGACGACGTTAATTGTCAAACACATTACCATACTTTGAAGTAAGTAAGAAAGTTTTTCATGTACTTTTGTACCTGCTACCTGTAAAAGGGCCTCGCTTCCGAGCTAACAAGTACGCATACCTTCTCAACTACACGCATAGTCAAAATTTCAGTTTTGCTAAAATAACGTAGGTTTGCCGGCTCTGGTATCTTGGACTATTTTGGCATAGTCGTTGAATATTGAAATTATTTTTCACTTTTTAGTGCAGTGAAGATGTACTTCAAGTGGTTTAGCCTTAAAATTATAACAAATTTTATTCCTGTATTTTTCGCAACTGGTGGTGAAATTTACTTTCCATCACCAGTTGCGAAAAATTATACTTTTCGTAACTAGTGTTGAAAAGTAAAACATTTGATAACGTCGAATTTTGAAAAGATTCACTTTAAATGTAAAAGTTAGAAAAAAAATATTTTGACAGTTCTTGACCAAACGCAAATATATCTGATACCGATAGTGATATTCCAGTATCTCCCCCTCCAGAGCTGAAAAGTATTGTAAACTCGGTGCTTTCCGTTTTATTACCTGAAAAATCTGAACGGCAGTACTAAAAATGTTACAGCGAGTTTAAAGATTGGTGTGACAAATAGAATATACGATATTAAAACATTTTATGAGCTTATTTGATGCAGAAATCAAAAGTTGTAAAAAATTCAACTTTATGGTGCACTTATCCTATGTTAAAGTGTATGCGAATATACGAAGGAGAAAGCAGTAGGTTATCAAGCAAAGAGAAAAAAAGTAAATGTTAAAAATGTCACAGTTGTTTTATTTATTATGCTGATTGTTGTTTTAATGATGGGACTCGTCATTGTCGTTTATAGAAATGTAAATTTAAAAGTGACATTCGGTTTAGTGGCCATAGCAACGGCCACCAAACCAAATGGCTGCGAAATTGCATTTCGCGGACTGTGTTAAGAACGCGAAATACTCACTCCGCGTGCGTTTGCACGAAAAATATATTTTATATATAATTTGAATTTGGTCAAACGCGTTAATTTTTAATAAAAATAAAATCTTTCAGTGCAGCCCTGAAATTTTGTGTAGTCATAGATTTCAACTGTAGAAAATGCCTAATATTATGAAATTTTCGAGAGAAGTCTAGGTCGGGGATTAAACGTTGCCAGAAATCGGTAAAGTTGTAAGAGCATTTTTAAAATGTTAATGACAATGTGTAGTTCTATCGATTTCGTTTTTATATTATTTACAGCTTGAGAAAGCTGTGCATGATTTGCTATAGGGCAAAATGATGGCATAGTATATACAAAATCATAATATCGCTGATGCAGTAAAACTTTTTTCATGCAGTGTTGGCATTTTTATTTTGGATCATTAAAATTTTCGAAGAATTATGAATTAATTACGAGTAGACAATACGGAGGATAAGTTTGAATAACAGAGAATAAATACATTAATAACAATCTTGTGTTAACTTGTTTCCATTTATTAATTGAGAAATCTGATTTTTATTAACATTAATTCATCCTCGTCGCTGAGATAATCAATATCTGTTTCATCATCTGAAACATGAATGATAATTTTCATGAAAACGAAAATTATGTATTATGTAATACTTCCCATTCTTCCTCATTCAGTATAACATCTCCAACTATTGACGGTCATTGTGGGCCAACAAACCATTTGAATTCGTACATGGCTTGTTGATGTATCCAGCCACAATAAGTAGGTTCGAGTTCCGTTGGAACTGCTAAATGTGCATTTGTCCAGATATTTTTTATGTATCTCGCCCTCCCAAACTTCTGCCGTGGTTTATATTCACACCTTATTATATATATTTCAGAAAATTACTTCCCGTTTTACCAGCTTCTGGCGATATTATAATTTTTATATTGAATTTTCTTACATTTTTACCGACTTCTGGCAACTTTTAATCTCCTGATCGAGACGCGTTAGACCAAATTCAAATTCAATTCAAATTTTATATAAAACATATTTATTATCTTCTCAGTACGGTACATTTATCATTTACAGTGCATTTCAAGGATAAAATGGGGAAATGTTCCTGTGAAGAGGCAGTAGGAGGTCGCCTCGTGATGTTTTGCGATACCTTACGTAAAAATACATTATTTCAAGTCAAATAAAGCTTCATATCCCTTACTGCTTTTCGCTTATGGAGAAGATCTGTGATTTTATCTTGATAAGACAAATTGAAGCTATTTCCTGGATTCGGTACGCCAAAAAACCAAGTTCAGAGAAATTTTCAGCAGCCTTCGGCCGCTGCGGAGCAAGTCATGCTTTGTGAAAATGTTGTTTATTTCTAGAGGGGTTGTGAGGGTGGATGTTCTGAAGTAATATATTTTTGTGACTAGTGGTGGTAGAAATTTTGTGGTTGATTTGAGTACCCAGCTCGGGATCGAACCCAGGTCCTTCCACTTTGAACGCGATCGTTTATTCAAATGTGTGCCATTCAATAGAGATTTTCTGCTCTACTGATTCTGTGACAAATATACTACCAGGCAACCGACTGTGCCATCATACGGAAGACGGTCGGTAGTTATATCCTGTGATGTTTTCCACTCCCAAGTGTCATTGCTTAATTTTTTATAATCATTTGAAAGCTTTTTCTATTTCTCATCGTTTTTGACTTGTGACTTGAAAACTAATAAAGCAATCTCGATACTTTGAAAAACCGGAAAAAATCAGCTCCTTCAAAAATAATCATAACTCCGCCTCTTTCCAAGTTGTAGTGCAAACTTTCCAGGACATAGTGGTGATTAAATATGTTTTGTTTGTGGTGAAAACTCAAGCGCTGTCGGATCATTAATTTGGGCATAATTGCAATCTGAATTTTTGAATGCACTTCATTGCAGCAGAGTAGAAGTATGGTACTGAAAAATGTTAATTCCCATTTTGCGTTAAAATGCTGCAAAACAGGTGAAAAATACTTGCAAATATGACCAAAAATGGGCGAGTGCGTGGAAGCGGATGAGTACAGGTGGTAGAGCAGCAGACTCAGGTAAGGGTATGTATAGTAATACAAGCGCGCTGCGCCCATTATGAAAGTGCTGCTCTAACCCCACTCTTGAGCCGCTTTCATGCACTCGCCGGTTTTTGGTCATTTCTCACCTATTTCGCAGCATTTCAACGCGAAATGAAAATATTCATTCTGTAGTATTATACTTCAACTCTCAAACTTTTTTTGAAAAAATCAAATCGGACCACCTATGACGCATCCAGGTCTGCTGCAATAGAGTGCATTAAAAAAATCAAGTTGTGCTAGGTCTTATTTTCTCAGCATGTTGATTCTCTACAATTCGTCTATCAAGATTGCTTCATCAGTTTTCAAGTACAGCTTGGGAACGTTATCAACAGATTTCTCCTATTTGATATTGAAATCAGCTTTAGCAAATATAAACATCGTTAAAGCAATAGATAATTTAAGATTGACGAATTTATATTACTATCGGTAAGTCTCCATATCTAACAGTTCGTTAAAATTAATAATATTTCATTCATACGGGATGCGAGAAAATGTGTCAGAATGTCATAGACTTTAGTTTTATTCATCAAAGCATTGGAGGAATATAAGTAAAAACTTTCAGAAGATACTAATACTCAACTTATAGATACTTCTCAACCTCTTATATATCGCTGTTTTGCAAATTTTGGTAGTGAGTTCATCTGCTCTAATGTGTTTCACACGAATCATACCACAAATTAGAACGTGTAGAAGTAAGTATCTTGGGTTATTTTTTCGTGGACGAGCCTACAAAATAATGCATTCGCAATATCCTTGTTAATGAGTCTCTTTAGCAAATATTATTTGACTGTCTTCTTAATTAGGGCCTGATACAGAGTTCAGTTTTATCCCGGATTGATACCGATGACGTGATTCGTTCTATAAAGGCATTATTCAAAGCCTCAAAAACCTTGCGAACTATATGATGAACATTATTGAATCACAACGGAGAAATATAGCGTCTGTGAATATACTGGGTGTCCACGGAAGAAGGCTCGCCCCTATAACTTTTTTGTTTTCGGGGATAATGGAATTAAATTTGGAGGATCTGTTAAATGCATAAAACTGCATTTTTTGACAAGTAAAACTGAACTTCATGCATATTCCGGATTCACCGGAAGTGACATAAACTTTCGATTTTTAAGTGAGACACCTGATATATTTTTCTTTTCTCCATATGACATTAAGAATACAACCATGTATCATTTGGTACTATTTGTAACCATTTTTGTATTTTTTTTTTATATAACATTTTGTTCTAGAGGGCTGTGGATACGTTCAAATAACTAATTTCAGTCCTAAAATGTTTGAAGAAATACACTGTTTTCGATCAAAATAATTCAGCTATGTGACATTTGATTTAAAAAATTTTGTTACTATTTCTTTTTTAAATGGCAACATGGTGGCTCGTCGGGTTAGAAAAAAAGAGCATTTTGTTACGATTAATTTCATACTGCACTCTATTAGGTTGCAAAAAAACTTTCGCTAAAAAACTGAAAATATAACGTTAGAACTTTCGTTAAATGAAGAATCTTATTGAGATTCAAATGAGATTTGAAATCATCGAGTAGCCTTTGGCCAACACAACTGAAACAAAATCATTTGATTGTTGCGGTGAAAATTGACGTGTCGACATATTATTTTACATCTCTTCTAGAAATTGAATTAGGTAGTTATGTGAACCTCATTGTTTGAAAATCATGGGAAATAACAATATTTATACAAGAACTGAAAAAGTTGATATGTTTTCAGTTTTTGAAGAGTGTAGGCAAAATTCAACCGATGCTGCACGTCTCTACGCACAGAGATATCCTGATCGGCGTCACCCGACCCGGCACAATTTTCCAAAACTGGTTAAAAAAATGCGAAATGAGCCTGATAATGATGGGAATGATTCGTTTGTTGTGAGTGAAGAAAAAGAAATAGATGTTCTGGAATACGTTCAAGTGAATATTAATACGTCACTCAGGGAGATCGCAAGAGAATGTGACATTTCGAAGTCTTCTGCAGCTAACATTTTGAAGAAACATAAATATCATTCATTTAAATATCAACTACACCAGCACCTATACCAAAACGATGATGCAAGGGGTTTTAGTATTGCAATTGGTTCTTTGGAAAATATTTGGAGGATGACACATTTCCATATAAAATTCTGTATACTGACGAAAGCCGTTTCACTAATTTGGGACATTTCACCAGAAATAATGAGCGATATTGATCCGGTGCAAATTTACACTTGATGAAGCAAGGAAATTTCCAAGAACGGTTTGGTTTCAATGGTTGGGTTGGGATTTCAGGGGATAGAATTTTAGGCCCTATAATTTTTGACGGTGTCCTGAGGGGGCTAGATATCTTAGTTTTCTCACGCAGGAAAGTGAACATCATCATTAATAAATCGAGTTGGATTATTTGATCAATAAGATGGTGCTCCACCACACAACCTGAGTGCAGTTACGGAATATCTACATAAAAAATACAAAGAAAACTGGATTGGAAATATGGGTCCAGTTAGGTAGCCGGCGAGGTAAAATAGGGTTGTTTTCAATTTATACCTTTATTTATTCCTTTTTGAAAAACTTTTCAGGTCACGCGACCTCACGCCTCTAGATTTTTTTATGGGGATCTATTAAAAACGAGGTTTATGATGTACCTCGTGCCACACGTCATGAATTATTGGACGAAGTAAGGGCAGCTATTCATAGAATTACACCAAGACAGTTGAGAAACGTTGTAAGAGCAACAATATGTAAATAGGTAGTTTCAATATAATTATTTCATTTTCAATAGGTGCTTCATTTCAGAAAAATTCTAACGTTATGGTATTTTCAGTTTTTCATCGAAAGTTTCCTCACAACCTAATAGAGTGCGGTATCAAATTAGTTGTATAAAATGCTCTGCCTTTCTAACCCGACGAGCCGCCATGTTGCCATTTGAAAAAAAATAGTAATACATTTTTTTGAATCATACGTCACATAGCTGAAACATTCTGATCGAAAACAGTAAAGTTGTATTTTTACAGACATTTTAGGACTATAATCAGTTATTTGAACGTATCCATAGCCCTCTAGAATGAAAATGTGTTTCGAAAAAAAATAAAAAAAAACGGTTACAAACAGTAACGAATGATACATGGTTGTATTCTAAATGTCATATGGAGACAAAAAAACTGAAAATATACCAGATGTCCCATTTGAAAATCGAAAGTGTATGTCACTTCCAGAGAATCCGGAATTTGCATGAAGTTGAGTTACTTGTCAAATAATGCAGTTTTATGCATCAAAAAGATCCTTCAGATTTCATTCCTTTATCTCCGAAAACAAAAAAGTTACAGGGGCGAGCCACCTTCCGCGGACACCCGGTATATATAAGTAAATGAAATGGTCACTGATATCATATGAGATCTCTTACATTCACAATTCATTCACACAACAACCAACATTAAATTCTAGATATGCAGTGGAATATTCTCGATATGCAGTGGAATCTGCGTCCTCGATACCTCAGATGGTTAGAGATCCAAAAGTCGCAGGTAAGATTCCTGCTTATGTATGGTTTTTTCTTCAATTCAGAATTTTTCAGCAATGCCACAATTTTCATTTACTTATATATATATATATATATATATATATATATATATATATATATATATATATATATATATATATTCACAGACGCTATATTTCTCCTTCGTATTTATATTTGGCAAACTTTTTTCAGTGGTCGGAGATCAAACCCTTGACTGAAGTCGTCAATCCACGGCGACACTAGAAAAAGATAAAATTGATCTTGATGGCCACTGATATTACATGAGATCCCTTACCTCCATAATACATTCCCACAACAACTAACATTAAATTCAGAAAAAATCGATATCCTCAAAATGCAGTGGAATCTGTGTCCTCGATAGTTCAGATGGTTAGAGTATGGACTAGAGATCCAAAGGTCGTAGGTTCGATTCCTGCTCAAGGAGGGTTTTTTTCTTTGATTTAAAAATTTGTCTGAAATGCCACAATTTTAATGTACTTATTTCCTTCTCCTTATCATTTCCATTATTTTAACACCACTCTTTGCCTTTTTCGCAGATTTGTTCGTTTTACAAAGAAGTTGTTCAAATTGATATTATTGTGATTATTACAAACTCATAAAATGTACCGAAATCTTTGAGGAAACAATTAATCCAATCACGTTGCTCCATGGAATTTTTCCTCATGTTTTATTTAGAATTCGGCGTTCTTTATTGTCCACATATACGAGATATAAGTTGAAACGTATTGTGTATCGAATGAAAGGATATCGATCTAATTGTTGTTTCTGAGATATATGAATAACAATAACGTATTACAACATAAATTGCTTTCAATACACACAAAGACTAACAAGGGGTCTTTCATAAAAGTATTTCACGAAGTCTTCATCCCCATATGTATCTGATATGGTTTGTACTTTTTCGATAGATACGTTGGGGGATGAGAGACAAGGTGATGAATGGTTTCGGTTATTGTCGAACATCACCAAATACGAGTTGTCAAATATTTCGTAATTTTTTGAATAAAAAATCATGATGTGACTTTCACACGATGGGAATGAGAATTTACACTGATACTTATTGTTTATTTCAGGTCATTCCAAATCAAGTTGAAATTCACTTCATATTGCGTTTCATTGAAATAATTCACTATTTTAACTTGATTTGGAATGAATGAATACTGCTGTATTCTGTTAGGCTGCCCTAATATCATTTCTGTGAATTAACTCTACTCAATATAATATTATATTGTAAGAAGTAAAGTACTCACAGTCATCTTCACAAAAGATTCAATTTGAATTGAAACACAATTGGTAGACCACAGGTGAAAAACAACTACTCTCCTACAAATACCACGCAGAACGTTGAATGATATTTACCTGAAAATCCATGCAAACTTCAATATAAATGGATATTGATTGCAAATGTTTTTTCTGATGAGCTCGATTATGTTTAATTTATGTCTGGTCTGCCTTACAATCCGCATACCGGTTTCAGGCTTTTTGCCCCTCATCATTACGGAGTTGTCACCAGCCAGAGATCCGGAGAGCTCTGGCCGAAGCAAGACACAATATAAACCAAATCACCATCAAGCCTATAACATCTGTAGGTACGCCGGAAAAGAAAACTTTCAACTGGCGGTACCTAGTGACAGAGAAAAACACTCCATACAATTTCTCGATAGGATTTTAAATACAGATTCCTTCTCAGTAAGAGCGGCTGAGTTGCCCGATCAACGTATATGTTGAAAAAAAAAAGCCAAGTGAAGTGGAATAAAATAGGAAGTAAAGTACTTGAAGTGATCTTTACAAAAGATTCAATATGAATTGAAACACAATTGGTAGACCACAGGTGAAAAACAACTACTTTTCTAGCAAATACCACGCGGAACGTTGAATGATCTTATCTCAAAAATCCATGCAAACTTCCATATAAATGGATATTGATTGCAAATGTTTCTTTCTGATAAGCTCGATCAAGTTTAATTTATGTCGGGTCCGCCTAACAATCCGCATACCGGTTTCAGGCTTTTTGCTCCTTATCAGCACGGAGTAGTCACCAGCCAGAGATCTGGAGAACTCTGGCTGAAGCGAGACACAACATAAACAAAATCACCATCAAGCCTATAACATCTGTAGGTACGCCGAAAAAGATAGCTTTCAACTGGCGGTACCTAGTGACAGAAAGAAACACTCCATACAATTTCTCCTACCTCGATATGATTCTAAATGAAGATTCCTTCTCAGTAAGAGCGGCTGAGTTGCTCGACCAGCGTATATGTTAAAAAGAAAAAAGCCAAGTGAAATGGAATAAAATAAGAAGTATAGTACTCACAGTCATCTTCACAGAAGATTCAATATGAATTGAAATACAATTGGTACACCACAGGTGAGAAACATCTAGCAACTACCACGCAGAACGTCGAATGATATCCACCTGAAAATCCATGCAAACTTCCATATAAATGGATATTGATTGCGAATGTTTCTTTCTGATGAGCTTGATTATGTTTAGTTTATGTCGGGTCCGCCTAACAATCCGCATACCGGTTTCAGGCTTTTTTGGCCCTCATCAGTACGGAGAAGTCAGCAGCCAGAGATCCGGAGAGCTCTGGCCGAAGCGAGACACAACATAAACAAAAGCACCATCAAGCCTATAACATCTGTAGGTACGCCGGAAAATATAACTTTCAAATGGCGGTACCTAGTGACATTTGCAATCAATATTTATATAGAAATTTGCATGGTTTTTCAGGTGAATATCATTCAACGTTCTGCTGGGTATTTGCTAGGAAAGTAGTTGGTTTTACCTGTGGTCTACCAATTGTGTTTCAATTTATATTGAATCTTTTGTGAAGATGACTTTGAGTACTTTATTTTTATTTTATTCCACTTCACTTGGCTTTTTTCTTTTTAATTATTATATTGTATCTATGAAAAATTCACCTAAACTTCAAAAGCTGAGTCATGTGATATCTAGATATATTCCTTGTGATATTTCTTATGGAAATTCGAAATTCAATTTCTTTATATATGAGAGAAATGTATTTATTTTATATTGTTATACTTTTCATTTATGTATTGATAGTCGAGATATTTCGGGAAATATAGAAAACTCTTTATGGTTCACACATCGAAGCAAGCAAGTGTAGTTTTTTCAAGATACAAGATCAATGGGTGCCAGGTTCGGTACAAACGACGATCTGGGTTGTCGGCGTCAAAAAGTGTATAACCTGTATGGTGAGGGCAACCTGTTGAATTCATCCCAATGATAGATATCAAGCATTAAATATTTCGGTATTTTTATAATGAAAATACTGTGAAATGATTGGGAATACTGTGACATGCATTCAATAAATGACATGTAGTGTGCCATTTTCGTGTGTTGTAGAGCGATAATGACCAAAGAGGAGTTCCCAGGTTCCCAGGTTCCAGAGTGTGTGTGTGTGATATAGAGGGAGAGTGTTTGGCCTAGTCCTTCACCATACTACTACTCATAGGCAGCACATCTATTGAAAAAATCAGGTAATTAGTAGTTTTCCTAGATTTTTGTTGCAAAATTATTTCTGTTTTTCCATTTGAAATATATGATATGTTTTATGTTTGAAACCTGATGAGATTAATTTGAATGAACAATCCCTCTTCTGAAATACAGTTACAGAATTGAAATAATGTGAACATTTGAATTTCCGACACTCTAGGTTTAGATTTCAGAAGGCTCTCACAGACAGTAAGACATGAAACAGACAGAAACCATTGTTAGCATCTTGTTCCCGCCCATAGTGCACCGAAACATGGACAAATTCTGGGAGATATATTTTATGTAATTTTCTCATGAATTCAAATCTCTCCTAGCGTTTCTCAAGTGGGTGATAATTTGTGGATCCTAGTTCAACAATTATTTTTTCGTATATATGTACTCGAAGACCCATCGACTACGAATCTCTTCTGATCATAAACATCCACTTTTCCAGTGAGACCCAACTGAATTGCAATTATTTTTGAACCTCGAGATAGTTCACGGTGAGAATGAATATTTCCACTCTTCTTAGCTGAAGAATGATCCTGCCTTTGAAGCTAATCCCATCAAACACCTCAGAGAAAAATTGCTGGTGAATTAATTTCACGCTGGCTATGAACATTTGAGATATCACGTCCATTTGTCCACTTCCAAAACAAAGAGAATAAAAATTACACGAATACATGGTTGAGGCAATTAGGCTTTTCTTCCACAAATAATGAATAATTCAAAATTCACGCCAGAACGGCAGGCCTGGATTTACGTTTATCCTCTTACTGAAAGGGTCTTCAGTATTCTCAAAAGCCCACTTGTTGATGAATATCCACATTATTCTAGATATCTGAATGAGCAGTGAAGATTTTGAAATCATCAGTTCGAGAGTATCATGAAAGAAGTAAAAAATAGGGAGACGATTTAGTTGTCTATTGTTCAATAGTCTCGCTTCACGTTTATGAAATACTCACTTTCGGTTTTATCTGTGATATTTGCGAATAACTCTTGGAATATGTACAAAATTCGTCTTTTCTCAGTTTTTCATCACCCAAGTAATCAGGGTTGCTTGTACATATGAAAGTCTCCATTTGGGCAGTCAGATTTCTGCTATGTTTGTGAACGACATTTCCAGATACACAGCTCAATATTTTATTTTCAGTAGAGGGTCGACCAATTCATATATGGTAACAATAATCGTTTTTTCTCGATTGCTCGCTACCCAAGTAACATTGGGGTTTTACTTGTTTATATGATTATTTTTTGACATTTCTAGAAACCAATAGAAACTTTCAATTCAAATCATTCATGTACGTTTTGGCCAATCATAACATTATTATAGTGAGCATTTTCTGACTATAAATCTGCCGCGGGAGTTCTTTGATGTATTTTGGTTTTATTGTCTGACAACGTATATTTTTAATTTGACTTATGTCATCAATTCGCATGAAGAGTGAGAAATGAATCACAAACGGTTCAGTACATCCTATCATTTTGCGATTAAATGTGTTTATGATTGTAACATAAAAAATCATCTATAGAATACCACACGAGAGTTTGATAAAGCAAAAAATAATTGGAAAGGGAAATATTCTCAATTGAATATTGATAGAAAGATTTTCCTGTGAATTGAAAAATTCATGACAGGTTTTAATGTCAGAAAACACTAAGTTCAAAGTGTCTCCCCAAAAGAAATGATTCTAACTTTTTCCATCTTTGCTCCTTGAAAATGTGTTTCCTATTTCTTCCGGTCTTCCTGATGATCGTGGAAGCGTGAAATAGATTTTCGTCGACAAAAATGTATTGAAGACCTAGTGATTGCGATGTCTCTCCTGCGTCAATGTTACGAATGATTTCTGGTGAGTACTCTCTTTTGGAAAACATTCTTCTTTGCCTCATTCATCTTTATGAGTTTTCAATTAGGACTGGAATAGAAAATCAAATAACTATCTGAATGAAAATGCAAATTTTCAATTTCAGATTTTTTCATTTGAGTTAGGGCCTTTTCAGAATATTTATCAGATGTAGTTCAATGTCCAGCGTGGCTTTAGCCGGGGAAGTAGTTGTTTTCTGTTGGACATTCACAAAAAATAACTTCATTTTAATCGTGGATTTTTCAATTTACAGAAAAATATTTCTATCAATATTCAATTGAGAATGTTTCCCCTTTCAACATGAATACCCCACAAGAGGTTATCTTGACGATGGAAGATAGTGACTGAAGTTTATCTTCCAGTCGCAGATGATTCCACATCTGATTTCATGAACATCCTGTTTATATTTTCAACAAATTAAAAAATAATTATCCAGATATTTTCCCAAACTTGTTGCCATGTGGCAATAGCCACTCCAGCTCATCGGACTGTCGTGTTTATTGCCTGGCAACATGTTTTCGAAAATCCGTCAGATTATTTTCACTTCATTCTCACTCTTTTGTGATAATACAACTGATTAGTTTTTGACGTTCCTAGAAACCGATAAAAACTTTCATTTCAAATCATTCATGTACGTTTTGGCCAATCAAAATATTATTGTAGTGAAAATAATCCACCTAGAAAATTGCCGCGGGAGTAATTTGAGTTATTTTGTTTTCATTCTTTGACAACCTATATTTTTTATTTGACGTCTGTCATCAATTCGCATGAAAAGTGAAAAATGAATCAAAACCGGTTTAGTTCATTATATCATTTTGCGAGGAAGTGTGTTTGTAATCGTAAATTCAAAAAATAATCAACAGAATACCACACGAGAATTCGATAAAGTAGAAAATAATTCTCCAGATTTTTTTCTCAAACTTGTTGGCATTTGGCAATAGGGAGTCGAAATATGTTGACAGCGCCACCGTTTGGTGAAATTTTTGAATTTTGGGGTACCTTGTTGTGTAGCCAGCATGGATTCCAGTGCAGTTGTTCGGAAAAAAATTAATCAAAAAAAATTCGTAGCGTCGTTGATTGCTCGAATTCTGAGTATAAAATCCTGAGCTCAGTTCTTATTGTTTTCCGGTATTTATGTTCAGTAACGATGATCATTAAATTGAAAAATATAATCTAATTTTAATAGTATATTAAAGTATAAGTGGATAAAAAGGGCTTTAAAACACTCGCGATTTTTCGAGCACGACGGCGCAGCCGGAGTGCTCGAAATAGAGCAAGTGTTTTTAAGACCAGTTATCCACGAATACTTTACGCTATTTTTTTTATTGGTGCACTTTGAAATCATATATACTGGTATTATTACTACAAAAAATAGAAATAAGAACTAATAATGCAAGAAGGTTGAATTCGTGATGTGACATCAGTATATCTTTCGTTGTCATGGAAATGAGAAAAACATTCATTTGCAATTTGTTACCAAAGATCAATATTTGTTGTCACCAGAGCTCAAAAATGAATTATTCTAATATCGATTTTTTGAATAGTGAGGCAGAATCGCGGTTGATACCGCGAAAATCCAGTGATATATATAAAAAAGAATATGAAAAGTTCATCAAATGGATGGAGGAGCACATATAAATGAACGAATTGTGAGTAATATTTTATCTGACGTTACAAGGTACTCCTGTCAGATCAATAATCAAAAATTTGTCATTTAGACTTCACGTTTCTCGATTTGTTGATGTTGTCATGGTTACCTTTAAAAAACGCGCGTTTTTTAAAGTTCGATTTAAACACGCTGAGGCGTGCTTTAAATGGGTAAAAAGGGGCACCAATAAAAAAAAAAATGAAAACTGGGAATGATTATTCCATGATTGTTGGGTGGATTTTGTTTGTGGAATGTGAGTAATCCAAAGTAGGCACAGATATATTTGAAGGTTTTATCACATTCTGTGTCTGAAATGTATGAGAAGTAGGTATAATAATCAGAATTCCTCCGATCGCATGTCGATGAGTTTGTTCTGTTTAGTGATAATATGACTATCATTATAATCAATTTCAAAGAAAATTTGTTTATTTTTTATTCTATTGAAGAGTTTCTGTTATCAGATCTTTGACGGAGAGTTTTGTGAAAATATATGGAATCAAAAAAGTTGATCTCAAGAATGGGCAAGCAAACTTGGAATTCGAGTAATTAATTCATTCTAGTCATCTCGAGATTCACATCCTGCTTATTTTGTGTTCATTTTCATTGCTTAGTAAATTGTTCTCTATAAAATGATTTGGGAATTTGTCAAAAGCTGGCCAAAATACGTTAACAATCAATTTTCAATACAGGTTTTTTCTTTAATTGGAAAGGTTGAGATCTTATATTCATTTGAAATGTTTGCAAAAGCCTTTCCCACCTTTGCAGTTGCAATTGATCTTACGTACTATCAATGAACAATATATATTATTTAATTAGAATTATGCTGATGAAAATAAAATAAGATACATTTTTCCGGGATATTTATAATTTAATTCTTGAATCGAATTGTAATCTGATTCAAAAGATAAGTCCCTTCATTCAAATCCAAATTGAATGCTGAAATAGTCAATTATTGATTTTGCGATCATTGTTATATACTTCCATTATGAGCAAATAGTATGAGGCGTACCCGAATCATTTCATGCATAGAATCGCTAGAGTTCAACCCATCCCGAAGAAGGGAAAGAAGACAATTCCTGCGAATCATCACCCCATTGCACTACTACTCTCAGTCATATCCAGAGTTATGGAAGAAGCGATCAACATAGAACTCATCAAATATCTAGAAAAATTTGAGATATTTAACGACAGATAATATGGATTCCGTCAACTCCGGTCCACTAGAGATTTACTAGCATATGTCACTCAGCTCTGGACAAACACTATCGAAAAATTTGAAAAATCACATGCAATATCCTTAGATATAACCAAAGTCTTCTACCGCTTTGAAACCGAACATTATTAAGCAAATTATCTGCCTACGATCATACAATGATGTGTCCTAATATCAATCAGATAACCCTCTGAGACAACTATGAAATCAAATCTAATCAAATTAAAAAAAAAACACCCGATTGCTGCAAATGAGCATGCCAAGTTTTATCAAAATCAGGCAAAAAGTTTTTGAGTAATTAATAAAAAACTAATTTTTCCTAAGAACGTTGACACCTTGTATCTCGAAAACTAGAGTTGGGACACTTGCTTATTGGAAAAATATTCTCATTTTCCCTAGAAAACCGACCCTGAACGTTTGGCGTATAACCCTGTGTCACCCTGTGGAAGGATAATTCAATACTAGAAACGGAACTTTAGAAACATATTAAATACATAGACATCTGAACAAAACCGAAGTTATATGATTTCAGTTCTCAATTCAATACTATGATACCTCTAACTCCTCTGAATATTAAACAAAATATTGAAATATCTACCCTTTCTTGTTCACATAATAAGCGACAAAATTATAGTCATATTTTTTTTATTGAAAATGAAGTATAGAAATCTCACATTTGTTCTCAAGTTAGGTGTTATCTACGCTACTGACACACAATAGTAGTAGTAGTATTTTATTAATCACCAAATTACATGAATTTATAAAAGCATACAAAAAAAAAATGGGCGATTAACATAGGTAGAAGGAAAGGTTTGTCAAACCGAGTCTTATTACTGAATTTTTATTAGCGGAAACATAGGTATTGATGATTCACTCAAGTTTTTGGAAAACTTGTTTGTGAAACATCAATATCGAAATTATTTCCTTCGAAGTATAAAATCTCTAAACGTGTAGATAATGCAAAAATGTAAAACATAAAAATTTTAATGTGTGATTATATGAAAATATTGAATGTTAAAATATAAAATACAAAATACAAACTCGTGTTAAATTAAAAGTATTCAATATGCTAGGTGGGGATGTAAAAATGATGTGAAAATTAAGAGATTAATTCAGTAAAATTTGTTCATAGTAATGTTATATTTTCATTTTTGAGTCATTTGATCACTGAAATCTTGAATAACTTGAACACATTCCGTTTTTATATGATCTGGAGCAAGATTGAATAATTTGGGTCCAATATATGTAATTGATCTTCGTCCAATAGCTTTGTTCATTTCGGTATATCTACGCTACTCACTTTTAGTCGGATTTCATGTCCATGTTGATGATTTTTGAACTTATTTCTGTTGTGAAATATAAATTTCAATAATTGTTTAAAGTAAATATATCTCAAACTCATCAGTTCACAATATTGGAATATTTGTGCCGATGGGTAACGAAAATTAAAATTATAAATAATTTTGAGAAATCGTTCATGTAGTACCATAAGCGGTTGTACAGTTGTACTATAGACCCCACCCCATCCTAGATTTCCATATATTAAGAGAGACTGAACTAACGAAAAATATGTACTACGCAAATAATTGATACTCAGTATATTTTTTAGTGTTCGAAAAACATACAAAAGGGCTCTGAGTCTTTTACAAAGATAGTCTATATGTATTTTCCATTTCAGATTTTGGTCAATGTGTATTCCGAGATATTTAACTGAACTGGATTTTTTCAGAGTTACGTTCTTATTTCTGCTGGTTGAATGAATATTGATGTTTTGTGCATTGGGAAAATCATGACTGTTACTACAAAATGAAATGTAAGATGCTTTATCAATATTTATTGTCAGGAAACTATCATCAAGTCAATTAACTATAGTGTCAATATCGTTTCTTGTATGAGATATTACATCTTCCCAGGTTGTTCCATCAATTATTAGCACTGTATCATCAGCATATGAGACCAATTTTCCAGAAATATCAGTGGATAACATATCATTCAGATATAATGTGAACAGGATTGGGGAACTCTGTATTTAATTTCTGATGGGTCGCTCAGTACGCCGTCTATTTTGACCACTTGTACTCTTTCATTGAGGTAGTTTCTAATTAGATAGTAACCAATAAGATGGAAAGGGGTTTATGTGCTGAATCGACAAACTAGGAAAATATGGTTAAATTATTCAAACCCCAATGAATAATTCAAAGTATTTTTCACTTGCATTATTTTCTCAAAACTCAGAATAAAACGTAAACGAAAGTCTTTTTGATGACTTGGTTCTTATAAACCTAGAAACTTTTTTGGCATTCCAAAAACAACAACAAAACGTCTGTGCAGAGGTCTCCATTTGGGTTGATCCGACCCTGCACAACAAAACAAGGAAGGTAGTCCAATTCGAATCCCGATATAATCGAAATGGATATAAAGCGAATGCGTAATAATGATGTCAATTTCATGGAAGGATTTGAAAGCTGTTGGCAAATATGTCTGATTGATCCGTTAGCGTGGTTGGAAGTTAAACCTGAAACTCTGATTTGAAAATTGGTGGTGATCAATTTACTTGAATCCCTATACATTGCTAGTCTGGAGGACGCAATGCAAGGGTGGAGAAAAATTCAAAACAACCATGCGTACAGAGAACACATGAAGCATGTGATATTGTTATAAGTGCTGGCGAAATTATGTTTTGGTAAATTCCCAGGTATGATGAACAATTAACATAGAACGACTGCGCAGCAGGAGTTCTCGCTGCTATCACCGATAAATAATCTTTACATTAGTTATATTTGGTGAGAGAATATAATGAACATTATCTGATAAAATAAACTTCTCAACGTCAGATTGACTGTCTACAATTTTCATTGGAAACAGTTTGACATGCTGTGATAATGGAAATATCATCGATTTGATAGCCTCTTCTACTCTGTTGTTTTATCATCTCAGCTAATTACATTAGTCGGAAATATACAATGTGACACGTGAATTATATTCTCGGGGTTAATATAACAAGTGCTATGATTATCATCGGTGATAACAGCGACTTAAAACCGAAGAAAATAAAACGACTGCGCAGCATGAGTTCTATTTTCATCGGTTTCAACGAGAGCTATAACCGATAAATAATCATTGCACGAGTTATATTTAGTGAGAGAATATGATGAACATTATCAGATAAAATTATCGTCAAACTGACAGCCTACAATTTTTCTCAGTTGCTGGTCAACAGTTGCTGGTCAACATGCTTGGATAATATATCTGCAATAAGAGGCAGTATGCTGTATTATTCTTGATAATCAGCCATAATTCCATTGAAAAAGGAAAATGTCTTATTCCTCAAGGCAAAACAACTACTTTCCTGGAGGGACACCATATATATATATATATATATATATATATATATATATATATATATATATATAATATATATAATATATATATATATATAATATATATATATATATATATATATATATATATATATATATATATATATATATATATATATATATATATATATATATATAAATATATATATATATATATATATATATATATATATATATATAAATATATATATATAAATATATATATATATATATATATAAGATATATCTATCGGATCTTGGGTTTCGAAGAAGGTACACTCTTCTTTGCTACCCGAGCTTTCGCAAATCTTTAGTTGCTTTTTCGAGGGCTACAAAGTAAAAATATGGACATAAAGATATTTAAGAAATGATAGTATACATACTTGTTCAAATTGTAATGAAAAATATTTAGGCCAAACAAAAAATTGTTTGAAATCACGAATAGCATTACATAAAAGCAATTGTAGAACTTTAAAAGAAAACTCTTGTTCCTTAACGAAACATGTCATGGATAACGATCACATCATGAATTATGATTGCGCTAAAATCTTACATGTTAAAAAAAATTTTAACAAAAAACTTTTTTTAGAAATAGCTGAAATCAAATTACAATCTGATAATATGAATAAAAAAACTGATATTGATAACTCAAGTAAAATTTACTCGTACCGTGTTTTACCAAAAAACCATTCTTCATTTGAAAATACCTAAATAAAACACCTCTATATATACCTATTTCATTTGACATCCATAAAAAAGGATTGTCAGTCATCAAATTTTCATGTCAAAACATCTTTCAAGTATTCCTTTGTACTTTTCCAATTTTATATGTTCCCAAGCTTTGATGTCCAAAGAAAATCTCAAATTGCACAGTTTTCTTACTATTATTGCTTAAATAGTTTTACGTCCATATTTTTAGTTTGTAGCCCTCGAAAAAGCAAATAACGGTTTGCGAAAGTTCGGGTAGCAAAAAAGAGTGTACCTTCTTCAAGACCAAATCCCCGATAGATACTCATTCTATATATATATATATATATATATATATATATATATATATATATATATATATATATATATATATATATATATATATATATTCATCAAACTTTTTTGGAAAGTTTTGTTGTGATGTCGTGACCAATATGTAGTATTTCTATTGAAATCTACCTAAAAATCATAATAGAATAGAAGTATATTTGACTTCTGGGGGCTATAAGCCAATACTAAGTGAAATAGAATAACGTTGAACATATCAAAATCTCCTAACAAATAGCAATGAAACAAATACACAATACACTTAAAAGCCAGATCGTTAGTGAGAGGAGCAAGTAGTGAGTATGTTCATGACTCTAATTTGAAGAATGTTGAAAATGTCCCAGAAACTCCGGGATTGAGTGGAAGCAATGCTGTAAAAGGAATTGCTTGAGTTTTTTCCTGAATAAGGACGAGTGGAGAGATTCCATATATGTTGGCAAAATGTTATAGAGTCGCTATTCTAATGAGTTCCTCTGGGATACTGATAACCTAATCCTAGGGGTCCTTTTAAATCTGCATTTCTCATTCCATAGTTGTGAATTTGAGACTTGAGTTACCGAATTTCTTGTTTGTACGTGTATTTCGATCAGATTCTGGAGAATATATACAGGGTCCTATGTAATAAGTGTCCGATATTTTACAGGACGATTCATCAGTTATTTATAAGGTAAAAAGTTCACAGAAGCATGATCCGGAAGACCTTCATTTTTGATATATTGGGTATTGAAAATTCATTTTTATTTTGGTTTTTCTTGAATAATTTTGAAAATAAAGTCAATATTTGGACAAAAATTGGTATTTGGGGATTTTTTAATATGAGAAATTCAAATTTGATTTTAGTTTGGCGCTTAATTGGAGGGGGCGCCGCCTACAGGTATTTGTCTCTTTTGGGGAGTCACAACTTTGTCGTGCATGTATGTACCACATTCTCCAGAGAATGAATCGATTCCTCTATCATTTTTACGTGAAAAAGGTGGGCTTTCCAAAAGTCGCTACAAGCATCCGTTTTCGAGATATTTTGATTCAAATTAATCGATGCATGTGTTTGTCAAAAAGATGAACAATTTTGAAAACCTTTTTTATTCAACATAGAAACATTTCAAACGCTAATTTCCAAACAACATCAAACAACGGAACACTAGATATAAATCAAAATCACCTCCTGTCTGTATGCATACGCATCTAATCTTCTTCTCATTGATTCGCGCACTCTTTGGAGTATTTTGAATCGTTCTACAAGAGTTAATTATTTGATTACTCAATACTTCTTCATTTTGGATAGGTTTCCGGTAAATTGAAGATTTCAGATGTCCCAACAGGAAAAAATCCAAACTGTTGAGGTCTGGTGACCTAGGGTGCCATGGTTGAGGCCCTTCCCGAACTATCCAACGGTTGCTGAAAGTAAAGGAATATAACAAATTAGCAATTGAAATTTTTCATACCAGAACATGAGAAATGTTTAACGTCAGAGCAATTTTTCTGGAGCTTGTTTCCGGGTGTTCTCCTATCAGACTAAGAACAGCTTCCTCGGTTTCTGGGGTTCTTACCGTCCGATGTACACCCGACAAATGACTAGCTTTCTCAAAACTTCCTGTTTCCCTCAACCGAGTGTGAGTTCTTGAAAATGTTTACCATTTTTCAACAAATAATCACAATAATAATAAATACAACTATTCAACTATGCGTCAAAATATTATTCTTGACATGACAGCACAAAGAAAATATTGGAATAAACTAACTAGCATACTTTCAAAGAGTTCGCGAATAAATGAGAAGGAGATTGGATGCATCGATTAATTTGAATCAAAATAACTCGAAAACGGCTGCTTTTAGGGACTTCTGAAAAGCATACCTTTTTCACGTAAAAATTATAGAAGAATCGAGTTTTCTCCCAGGAAATGTGATACATACATGCACGACAGAGTTGTGACTCCCCAAAAGAGACAGAGACCTACAATCAAGGGCCAAACTAAGATCAAAATTGAATTTCTCATATTAAAAAATCCCCCAATACGAATTATCGTCCAAATATCGAAATTATTTCAAAAATTATTTACGAAAAACCACAACTCACCATAAATGGATTTTCTGTAAAGTGGCTTGAATAAAATAAATAACGTTTTAAAATTGCCATGAAAATATATCTTGAGAATAATTATAATAAAAAATATAACATTGCTGTTGTTTGGTGTGTCAACATACACGATTCACCTTTGATTATCATTGTTCCCCACATTTCTACAAATGAAACTATATAAAATATCATAAAATGTATTCATCAGTAATTACTCCACTTTACTATTCAGATTCTTGCTCGAAATTTCAATGTTAATTTCCGTTTAGAAGAATGTAAACCATCACTTGATTGTTTGAGAGAAAAATTTAATTTAACAATAAATAATTCTTCACTTCAATAAACAACGAGATATGGTACGACAATTGGTGAGACGAGATATAGTACATAAATTAAAAAAATTCGCGAAGCAGAGTTTATGTTTCTCGTTTCAGTTACCATAAACCTTTCATTTCATATTTTATTAATTATATTAATAATTGAATTAATTTATTTGTGATATTCGATGTGGATGACTTTCTGATGCTCCATGTGAATTATATTCTCGAATAATTACTGTTATATAATAACATGACTCATTCATTTTCAATTTGATTGTATTATCTGCCACAACGTCAAAGGAGTTTTACTTCAACCACGCGTAAGGGTTAAACGCACAAATTTTTTCATAAACATCACCACAATTGTATGATTATATGCTCGGAGAATATGCGGGTTATCTGGAAAAAGGAATCCTTTTGTTCTTCTCGCCCTCATATGCGCTTCTATGTTTTTCAAAACAGACTCCATTAAAATTCCATTCCTTTCAACAGTCCCTTGAACAGTACCAAGCCTGAATACATGAGCATGTTTGCATTCCTTCATACACGCAAGTATAAAACTCATAAAAAAATCTTTTCCGTTTCTACAGAGCTTTTCGTTTCAATATTTCATTAATAAGTCATTTCTGAAGGGTGCTTGGCCTACTTCAGCCGTCCAGAAACACGACACTTATATACTTGACGGTTACTCAATCTGCACCTTATCATTATTGTGAGTGCTCAATGTTCGATTTTCGGGATGGGGTGAAAACATTTTTCACCGAGTAACAACGATATAACTAGCATTCCTCTCAATCCATTTGTTTTTCGAAACATCGAATTCAAATTCGACAAATCCAGTGAAGTCACGAAATGCCATCGTTTCAAATATTTGACGATTTTTCCAGGCTCATGGTGTAGCCGGAATTGGTACTAACACTTGATTTCCAGGAAAACCCCCTTATGGCTAGTGGTGCCTCCAAGACATTATTGTTCATGCCAACTAACTATATAATTTATTTTCGTGACTTGATAATCTGTGTTGTGAATATATGAATGTTTTGTTTACTGTCATCAAATGATTCGAGTTTTCCATTAACCTTTTTGCGGACACTGGGAAATATATTTCCCACCACATTCAGATATCATTTTCCAGCGACTGACATTAATAGTATATTAAAGTATAAGTGGATAAAAAGGGCTTTAAAACACGCGCGATTTTTCGAGCACGACGGCACAGCCGGAGTGCTCGAAATAGAGCAAGTGTTTTTAAGACCAGTTATCCACGAATACTTTTACGTTATTTTTATTGGTGCACTTTGAAATCATATATACTGGTATTATTACTACAAAAAATAGAAATAAGAACCAATTATGCAAGAAGGTTGAATTCGTGATGTGACATCAGCATACCTTTCGTTGTCATGGAATGAGAAAACATTCATTTGCAATTTGTTACCAACGATCAATATTTGTTGTCACCAGACCCTCAAAATGAATGATTTTAATATAGATTTTAAAGCGAGGTAGCCCCTTTTAACCCTTACGCCCGGCCCCTTACGCCCTACGCCCGCGCCCCACGCCGCCCTACGCCCTACGCCCTACGCCCGACGCCCGACGTCCCATCGCCCCACGCCCTACGCCCCACGCCCCATCGCCCTTGTGTCTTATCCCCGTCGCTGTCTCCTATCGCCCCATTGCCCGCCCGACAGTCTTATTGCCCTACCCCCCATCGCCCTACGCCCTACCCCCCACGTCTCTACCCCTACGCCCTACTGCCCTACGCCCTACGCCCTACGTCTACGTCTTCATGTTCTATTGCCCTTATTGCCCTTACGTCTTTACGCCCTACTTTCGTCTTTACGTCTTTACGCCCTATTGCCCCATTGCCCTACCCATTGCCCACGTAGCTTATTCACGTCTTCATGCCCTACGCCCACGCTTCATTCCCCCATTGCCCTACGTCTTTACGCCCCTTATTGCCCGAGGGTTCGCACGACAGTCTTACGTTCCCATTCCCCCACGCCTTACGCCCTTCGCCCTCGCCCATTGCCCATTGCCCTATTGCCCATTGCCCGACAGTTCTACGCCCATTGCCCTACGCCCACACCCCCACGCCCCACGTCTCTACGTTCCATCCCCCTTTACGCCCTACGCCCCACGTTCACGCCCTACGTCTACGTCTTATTGCCCATTGCCCTATCGCCCGACGTCCTACGTTCTACGCCCACGCCCTTCGTTCTACGCCCCACGCTCCCCATGCCCTTACTTTCTTCATTGCCCTACGCCCTACGTCTTTTACCCCCCACCCCCGCCCCATTGCCCCATTGCCCATTGCCCCGTCTTTACGTTTTCATTGCCCTACGCCCTACCCCCTACGCCCTACGCCCATTGCCCACGCTCCCACAGTTCTATTGCCCTACGCTCCCCATTGCCCCCCCCCCTAGCCCTAGCCCTACGCCCACCGCCCCAGCCCTAGCCCTACGCCCCAGCCCTACGCCCTCGCCCTACTCTCCGCCCGGTGCCCCATTGCCCACGCCCTACGTTTACGTTTTTACCCCCTCTTTCTACGCCCCAGCCCCCCCCCCTAGCCCTACGCCCTATTCCCCCATTGCCCCCCTACGCCCTAGCCCGGTTTCGCTCCCCCGTCACAGTCTTTTTCCCCTTTATTGCCCATGTCTTTACGTTCCCCATTTTGCCCCAGCCCTCTTCTACCCCCTACGTCTTTACGTTCATTGCCTTGCCCCCCCAGCTCCCATGCCCTTTGCCCCATGCCCTATTCCCCCTTTCCCCTATTGCCCCATTCCCCTAGTTCTACGCCTTATTGCCCTACGTTTTTAGCCCTTTTGCCTTCCCTTGCCCATTGCCCTTTGCCCACGCCTACGTTTTTACGCTTTACGTCTTAGCCCACCCCCCACGTTCAGTTTCCCAAATTCCTAAACCCCCTCTTTCTAAAATTTCTACAATTTTCAATTTACAATTTCTACAATTTCTACAATTTCATCTACAATTCTACAATTTTATTAATTTCTACTAATTTCTACAATTTCCCCCCCACACAATTTCAAAATTTTCTACAATTTCCTACAATTTCTACAATTTTAAAATTTCAAAATTCCAAAATTTTCCCCACAATTTCAAAATTCCTACACACTTCCTAATTTCTACAATTTCTACTCCTTTAACAATTCCTAAAATTTTCTAACAATTCCTACACCTAAGCAATTTCAAACACTTCCCACAATTCCTAAAATTCCTATACCTACATTCAATTCCTACACCTACAATTTCAAACACTCTAACAATTCCTACACCTTAAAATTTTTAAACAATTCCTACACCTACACTCCTAACACCTTAAAAACCCTAAAACCTACACCCTAGTTTACAATTCCTAAATTTTTACCTATACTCCTAAGCAATTTCTAAAATTTCCTACACCCATAACCTACACCTACAATTCCTAAAATTCCTACACCTACAATTCCTACACCCTACAATTCCAAACAATCCTAAGCACCCTACAATTCCTACACCTACACCTACACCTACAATTTCTACACCCTAAAAATCCTAAAACCTACACCTTAAAATTTTCCTACCTCCTAAAATTTACACCCTACAATTCCTACACCCAAACAATTCCAAACAATTCCTAAAATTACACCTACACCCTAACCTTAACACCTAAATTCCTACACCCCTAAAATTACAATTCCTACAATTTCTAAGCACCTACAATTCCTACAATTTACACCTACACCAAACACCTACAATTCCTAAAATTCCTACACTCCTAAGCAATTCCTACAATTTCTACAATTTACAATTCCTAAAATTCCTAAAATCCTTTAACCCCTTTACAATTTCACCCTACAATTCCTAACAATTCCTAAGCAAATTCCTAACAATTTCTACAATTCCTAAAATCCTAAGCACCTACAATTCCTACAATTCCTAATTCCTACAATCTTACAATTCCTACACCCTTACACTCCCACTCCTAAGCACCCTAAAATTCCAAACACTCACAATTTACAACCCTACACCCACCTTAAAATTCCTACAATTTCCCCTAACAATCTTACAATTCCTACAATTCCTAACCACCCTTAACAACTCCTAAAATTTTAAAGCAATTCCTAAAATTCCTAAGCAATTCCTAACCACTCCTAACAATTTCAATTCCTACAATTCCTCCCTCCAAACAATTCCTACAATTCCTACACCTACACCTAAAACCTAAGCACCCTACAATTCCTACACCCTACACCCTACACCTACACCCTACAATTCCTACACCTCTACACCCTACACTCCTACACCCTACACCCTACACTACCCTACACCTACACCCTACACCCTAATTCCTACACCCTACACCCTACACCCTACACCCTACACCCTACACCTACACCTACACCCTACACCCTACACCCTACACCCTACACCCTACACCCTACACCCTACACCCTACACCCTACACCCTACACCCTACACCCTACACCCTACACCCTACACCCTACACCCTACACCCTACACCCTACACCCTACACCCTACACCCTACACCCTACACCCTACACCCTACACCCTACACCCTACACCCTACACCCCACACCCCACACCCCACACCCCACACCCCACACCCCACACCCCACACCCCACACCCCACACCCCACCCCCACACCCCACACCCCACACCCCACACCCCACACCCCACACCCCACACCCCACACCCCACACCCTACACCCTACACCCTACACCCTACACCCTACACCCTACACCCTACACCCTACACCCTACACCCTACACCCTACACCCTACACCCTACAATTGATTGTCTTTATCATTGAAAATTTTCAATTCCAGAAATATATCAATATTTCCCCAGTTTTTCATTTTTATTTCAAGAATATTTTTCAGTTCTTCCATTTCCTCAGGAGAATTTCTGGCTATAAAAATATCGTCTACAAAAAGTAATACCACAAATCTTGATATAAGGGCAATTATCTGATTCGCTCCTATGAAAACTATCCCTCCTCATTACACAGTCGAAACACTCATACCAACATCGTGGTAATTGTTCCAACAGATACTAGCATTTATTTAGTTTGCATACAATATCAGAATTATTCATGATACACATAAATCACATCCCCTAGATTTACATGAAGAAAGGCAGTTTCAACGTTCATCTGACAAAGAGAAGGAGTTTTTTGAATGGATAAAACCAAAAGAATTCAAATGGTTTCTATATTCGTTTTAGTGGCATTTGTTTTATAATAATCATAATCATGTTGTTGACTATAACCCTTCGCTACCAACCTTGTTTCATACCTCATTTCGTTTTTGAGTTTAATAGTGAAAACCCATCTGCAGTCAACTATCTTCCTGCCTTCTGGTTTCGGAACAAGGATCCAGGTTTCATTTTCATAAAGTATTTCCATTTCATATTTCATTGCCCACTGTTCACGATATGGGTGACTTTTCACTTATTCAAATGTAACTGGTACATCAGAAACATATTTTTCAGCTGAAAAAGCAAATATCGCTGGATACCCAGAATAAAGAAGATAGTGTTCAGAGGGTACAACAAAATGTAATGCATTTCAGGAAAGAATCTGTTCTGAGAAGATTGCTGTACCTAAACAGATACTTGTCAGTACGGAAGCAAATAATCCATCTCATACCAATCTGACCACCTCATCTAGTTCGACCTTCCCAGAATATTGTGAGAATATTTTTTTCGTTACGAATGTTTCCAGTTATCAAAGTTATTCGTTCTATATTCATATGAATTTGAAGTGCCAAGCATGATTTACATAATTATTATAGTAATTATTCATAATACTTATTATTAGTTTTGAAATAAATGACCTTGGGTGGTAAAATTGACACATGAGTGGGTGAAATTGACATCTGAGTGGGTGAAATTTTGTTCGATTTCACCATTTTGTATAAACTGTTACTTTGACAAATGAATTTTGAGTAGACTAAATGATAGTTTTCCATCCACGATAGAATGAATATAAAGTTTTGACGATTATATACCTCCCTGATCGCGAAATTTATAGGAAAATAAGCAGAATTTTGCCAGTAAAATATTCGGGATCCTCTTTGGATTAAAATTTTCATAGTACGCACCAACCCCAGGAATGTTACCCTTATGCCAAATTGCATTCTCACACTACTAATACTCAGTTATAGATGTTATATTATGAGTTACTGCGTGTGCTGAAATACATATTTTTCGGCTTTGGGTCGAATATCCAGTTGGCCAGTTATTGGTATGGCCTTCAAGAAAAAATATACTGAGTGCCCTTTTCTGTGCAAATATTTCAAGTTTTAATGTTCATTTATTTGTGGAGTATTGCATGATACGAAGTGGAGTGTGTTTTTCAACGGGAAAAAGTGACTCAAAGTCAAAATGTTCAATAAAAGTTGAAATCGTTGGAGATCGGTTGGATTTGAATTTGTTTTCGAATTTATATAAATTCATTTTCAGTCTGAACTTATGAATGTAGTAGGAAAGAATCATAATACACCGAAAAACTTGAAAACCTTTGACCACCGTAGGATGGAGTGAGTCAATTAGGAACATATCATATTGATTCTAACGATAGTAGTTTATGTAACAGGTACGCTAAGTTAGGCTTAAGCGGGCGAATCGGAATATTTTAATATGAAGATGATCTCCGCTGAGGCCATTTGCTGACGTGTTGCACACGCTGCTGAATTATTCTTAAAATAAAAACTTTTTAACAAAAAATTAATCCGACGAAGAAATGAACTGAAAAGCAAAAAAAACCTTCTTAGTCTAAATGATAATTGAGCTCCTAAACTAATGTAAGTAAATGATTTTGAGTCGGCGCCAAACAAACAATTATCGAAGATCATTATCTATGAAAGAAGTCATCAAAACGCAGCCGTGCATCTCGCTGCCATCATTTTACGCTTCACCTAATTCAATTGCTAGTTTGTTTGGCGCCGACTCAAAATCAGTTACTTACATCAGTTTAGGAGCTCAATTATCATTTAGACTAAGAAGGTTTATTTTATTTTTTGCTTTTCAGCTGATTTTTTCGTCGGTTAAATTTTTTGTTAGAAAGTTTTTATTTTTTACTTTTCAGTTCCGTATTTCGTCGGTTTAATTTTTTGTTAAAAAGTTTTTATTTTTCAATTTTTTGTGGCTGAACTCTACCAATTACTACCTACTTGTTTTTTGATTACTTCCAAAATACTTACTTACCCACCTTACTTCAACTATTACCAGTTAAATAATATGATTATCTACTTTTACTATTTGTTGTAATATAAATTATTTTCGTTGTTCTGGTTAGTTTATTTCATTACTTTGTATATCATTCCATCCATTCATAAAATATACTGATTTTGACGGAACAAGAATAATGTCAGTAGCGATCTGTCATTGTCAACTACGTATGTGTGTGCTAATGTTCACTAGTGAAAAATCAATTATCCCCTATTTTTCTACCCGTAAGGGTGGCTAATCCCTTCCGAAATCCAAATATAAGGTATACCCTATCTATTAAAAATAGAATCATCTAAATCGGAGAACCCAGTACAAAGTTATGCCTGATAGAATCGGTTAACGGACCAGAATTCAGAGGGTGAGTGATCAATATCCTTCATTTTGCTACCCTTAGGGGTGAATTCCATCTTTTAAATTCAAATGAAACCAGAGTCGAAGTACTTCCTATCAACTGAAAAAAGAATTATCGGCATCAGAAGTCTCAGTAAAAAGTTATGCGTGATCATACATAAAAAATATGATGAAAAAACATAAAATATACGGGTCGAATAGAGAACCTCCTCCTTTTTGGTTTCGTCGGTTAATAACAACATCATCATAGACAGTATCCATGGCCCTACATACTATCCTTGGTATGTCGCCAACGGCAATCGACCTGGTAGTAGACAAAAACGTATTGGACGTATTGAACTTGAAACCGTGGACGTATTAACTTTAGACCACCTTATAGTCTGACTTACGCTGAAAAACAAACTGGAAAGAGTTTCAAGGAATTTCAAACGGTAAAACAATAATCAATTCCCAAAGAAATAGGAACGAAATAAATCAGGACACCGCAAATCTAATTAAAAAGGGACAAAACTACCAAAAAATCATCAAGAGAGGGGACACTGATGTGTTTCCACAACGTATACAAAATTTAATTAAGCTCAAAAATGAAGAAAGGATAAGGTGGCACAGGAAACAAGGAATCCCACACACAAAACTAATTTTTGAATTAAAGCAGAGAAATCAATCTATAAACGATCTCCCTAATGAGAAGTGGGATCACAAACTGTCCAATCTCCATATTCGGAATCAATCTATTTGGAACATGTCCAAAAAAATAACGAAAAAGTTTGAACCAGTTCCAGTTCTGGGTCAATCTCACCCAGAACATTCGGTGGCAGACCAGAAAAATTGAAAATGAAAAACCCAACTGCGTGAAAAGTGAACTTCAAAAGAGATGGAAACAAGATGATCAGAAAATATTGTCAGAAAATTATGTTTTAAGAGGTTAACTGTTAAACTTAGTACTGTAAACAATCTTACGCAGTCAGAGGCATCTTCTTTGATTCAACAATGAAGATATATTATTGCCTCCGACTGCGTGATATTGTTCACAGTATTAAGTTTAATAGTTAACCTATTGAAACATAATTTTCTGGTCATCTTGTTTCCATCTGTTTCAAACTCCACTTTTTATGCAGTCGGTTTTTTTCTCTTTATTTTATACGTTTCAGTTAGGATTATAAGACGGCAATAATCAAAAATGATTGGGCCGTTCGTCAGAGCCGAGTTTGACTGTACTTGATTATGTTTCTATTGAAATATTTGGGTGCTAGTGTATTAAAAATGTAACGAACACGAAATGTTAACTGAAACTGAAATGAACCAAATAACGCGCAAATTAACCAATTGTACGCTGTTATAACTGTTTCACAATATGGCATCTGGTTGTTCGCCATATTGAATTTTGTCACAATACGGCGTCTGGTTGTCGCCATATTGAATTTTGAGAACTGTCATATCCTCGATGACAGTTGCAAGATCAGGACAATTCGATTGACGTAAGAATCATCAAAATCGGCCTACGCGTTTGGTCTCTAGAGCGCCACAAAGGAACAAACATACATACATACATAGGCTGATAAACACATAACCCTCTTTTGCGTCGCGCAGTCGAGTAGGAAGCAGAGTTATCTGGAGAATACCACAGCAGTGTGCATGAAACAAAAAAAAATAGCCCAGAACAACACACGATACCATCAAACATAACAAGAAATATCAGAGAGTTACAATGCGAATATATTGATCATAACAAAAAATATAACGAATTATGATAGAATAGTTGAGACGGTCGAAAGACTTCCCAAAAATAAAGCGCCTGGACTTGACGGGGTTGTTGCCACTTTAGTCAAGAACCTCCCAAAAAAGTCACTTGTCCAGTTATTATACAGTATCGGAAAATATTTATCTTGGGTATGGTGGTTTCATGAGAGCGTAAAGAATAGCTTGCTATATGTTGAGAGAGCATTACAATTTATCCTCGACTCGCTCGAGGAAGGGATATTTACGTCACGACACAGAGATAGGAGAATCAGGGCGGTCAGCTCAGGACGTCAGTATCATACCAGCAGCAGTCGGGAGAATGTGTGCGCTGCAATGAACAAGAATTATTGACGATAATTCCACTTCAGATAATTTGAACAAATTAAACTGAATCATTGATTCAATTCAATCTGTCGGACGACAGGTAGATCAAAATATATTTGGTGCCGTGGTGGCCGCGAAAACAAAAGGAAATTCTTAAACAAAAGCAAACGATATTTCTGTAATACAATAAAAACAAAAAACTTATTTCTAACAGAAAAAACAATTATTTCTTGGATGGAGTGAAAAAAAATATTTACAAGTAAAGATAAACCAAATTAAATATTTTGTGTACGGAATTATTTTATTAAATGTTTGAACAAACCACTATTTTGGACCAAACAATGGTCGAATCTATTGTACTTTCTCTGCGATTGTGTGAATAGGCGGCATGTTTCAAAAGATAATAATTGTCACGATCTTTTGTTTTCGCAACCACGGCTCGGCAAGAATGAGTCGAGCTGTGCGCTGTGTCGCATTGCCACGTGGTCAGTAAATGCGTCGGGTGGGGTAACAGGAGGGGCACACAGCGGTGCGTCTCTCTTGTTTATGTGGTATTATCATATCATTGCGTTCCTTGTTGCTCGTGTAGATTTCTGTCTATACCCCAGATAAATTGTTTCCGATACTGTATATAACAAACGCGATCATTGAGTGGTAGCATCATCCAGTCTCCCTAAAAACTGCAGAAATAGTCCCCATACATAATGCGAGAATGCCTAAAAACATTTTCGAAAGTAAGAGACCTATTTTTTCCCATAGCGCTGTTGTTGAGGTGATAGATACAATTCTTTCGAAATGTGTTTTGAATTTTGAAGTTATGAGGCTGCAACTCATCACGCCAGAATCATTTGGGTTCAGGACCATTCAACGACCTCCCAAGAAGCCCGAGTTGTCCACGGAGTGAAGGAGGCCTTCCATAGAAAACAAAACACAGTTATGGTTAGACACGCAAAAAGCGTTAGATACCGTCTGGATAGAAGGGATAGAAAATGTATGAGGCAGATATGCCTCATCATCTCAACAAAATACAAGATTCTCACCTAAGGGGGTGAACTTTTTGGGTTAGAGTGAATAATACAAGCTTGTCAGAATAACCAATTGGGGCAGGTGTACCACAAGTGTCTTCTTTGTACTCCCTATGTACGTTCGACTTTCCGACCTTAGATCTCACGAGTTAAGGTGATATATGTGTATGATACAGCATTATTCGCCCACTCGTTCGCGAGCGGAGTTGCTGTAAAACAGTTCCAGATACATCTGGATCGGTTGGTCGAGCCCTATTCAGAGAGTAACAAAAAACTTTTCAACAAAAAATTAAACCGACGAAAAACGGAACTGAAGAGTGAAAAATAAAATGAACCCCCTTAGTCTCAATAACTAAGCTCCCAAACTAATGTTAGTAACTAATTTTGAGTCGGCGCCAAACAAACAAGCAAATGAACTAGGTAAGGCGTAAAATGATGGCATCGAGTTGGGCGGTGACATTCTGATAATTTTTTTGAAGTAATTCAATGACCTTCCTTGATTCTTTGTTTGGTGCCGACTCAAAATTAGTTACTCACATTAGTTTAGGAGCTTAGTTATTGAGAATAAGAAGGTTTATCTAATTTTTTAGTTTTTTTTTTAAAAAGGTTTTATTTTTCAATTTTTTGTGGCTGAAATCTAATAATAACTAACTGCTTGTTTTTTGATCACTTCCAAAATACTTACTTACCCACCTTACTCCAACTATTACCAGTTAAATAATATGCTTATCTACTTTTACTATTTGTTGTAATATAAATTATTTTTGTTGTTCTGGTTAGTTTATTTCATTACTATGTATATCATTCCATCACCTCATAGAATAAAATGATTGTGATAATGACACTAGTGATCTGTCATTGTCAACTACATATGTGTGCCAATGTTCACAAGTGAAAAATCAATTATCTTCTATTTTTCTACCCGTAAGGGTGGATAATTCCATTCGAAATCCAGATATGATCAACTATGAGGTATACCCTATCTGATAAAAGAAGAATCATCCAAATCGAAGATCCCAGTACGAAGTTATGCCTGATAGAATCGGTTAACGGACCAGAATTCAGAGGGTGAGTGATCATTATACTTCATTTTGCTACCCTTAGGGGTAGATTTCATCTTTTTAATTCAAATTATCGGAATCGGATGTCTCAGTAAAAAGTTATGAATGATCATACATAAAAAAAAAATAAAAAAAATATATACGCGTCGACTAGAGAACCTCCTCCTTTTTGGTTTCGTCGGTTAAAAATTGTGTTGAATCCCCAAAAGACTGAGGTTATTCACTTTTCGGAAAAGTTCACGAATGTGAAGATCTTCGAGAAGTTGAGGGTAAGGAATAACCAAGTGCAAGAGAAGGACTCTGTGAGATACCTGGGAGTCAAATTGGATAACCGTATGACAATGCACAAACATATCTCATTAGCACTGCAGAGAGGTTCGGCTGCAATAAACCGAACGTATCCGCTAATTGCGAGAATTTCAAAATTGTCACTAGGAAACATGGTTCTGTTATATAAACAAATTATGAGACCAAGTATAAAATACGTTTGTCCAATTTCTGCAGTCTGCCCAGGTATCAATTAACGAGTCCGGAAAGATTGCAGAATAAGGTACTTCGTATTTTAACGAACAGTGATATATACGTCCAGCTGGATGATTTGCGTGAGTTTGCAGACATCGAAACAATAGAAGAATATATAACAAAAATTTAGAACATCGCACATTCTATAGATTCCATATCCGTAAAAGTTCGCTAACTGAAAACAATACACGCTTAAGAGCGCAAGATAACCAGCCAAGAAGGCATGGACAAATATACCAAAAGCTGGATTTGTTCCAAGAAGGAGGATGATGTTAAAATCAAGCCAAAAATGCCATAACATACAGGTATGTTAAACACGAATTCAAATACCGAGTAGCGCTGAGATAAAATGGAGGTCTACAATCAAGGGGTCGTGAGTTCGAGTCAAATGTTTTTTAAATAAATTCACCCATTTCTGTCAATAAACAATGATATCAAATACGCAAGGAATACCATATTAGGAAATTTTCAATGCAATTAACTTTTTCAACCGGGTTTTTGTTTTTTTTTTCGTTTCCCGGAAAAATCTCAAATATAAAATCCAAAATCCTAGCAAACTCAGCTACCTTATATGAAATTAATGAAAATACGTTTCATACCCCTGAAAACCGTTTCCCGAAATATACCCTTCCGCCTGTTACCACCAGCAGGGATTTCTTCTTCGTCCTATACCATCGCTTGCCATTTCAATCATAATAATGCACTGTATATAGTAGAATTAGTTGTATATATTAGGATTAGTTAGAATTATAACAGAATAGGAAATGAAATCGTGCGCGATGGGGGGACCCCAATCAGGAACGAAGTTCCTTACGCTTTTTCTTCAACTCCGAATGTAATTCGATATGGAGTCATAGATTGTTCATATTTGTATATTTTCATCACGTAAGGAAAAATCGTTCTGCTCCCTCCGTGGTTCCAAACGGTCCAATAAATCAATATCAAGGTAGTAGAATATGTTGCCATCAATCTCATGTATCCACCATTTTAGTTTTGTTTTATCCCAATATTTTTCTATTTGAAAGTTGACGTTTTCTATTCCATCACATTCAATTGTCATTAGACCATGCAATACTATACCTATATACCCCTTGTCCAAATTCCTCTGCCACAGAAAAAAGTATTTTATTCCTATTACTTATATTATCAAATTTACCTACCACATATTCAATATAAACCATTAATCCAACTTCGATATACAAAAGACATAAGAAATTATGCCCAAAAAAGGATATAATCATCCAAACACACGTTTTATAGAAATATGAAAGAAATGAAATATTTTCCACGTATTAACATCAACGATAATATTGGCATGGATATCTCATGTATCATTTGAAATGTATAGGAAGTATATTTTGTATTTAGAATTTTTTAATATAACTTTTGTTGTAAAATATTTTAGTCAAATAATTTTCAAACCGTACGTTACTGACAAATTGGAAATTTTCTGAGTTTATTTTAGAATCCAGAATACCAAAAACACAGTAACGTATCAGGAGAAAATACCCAAAATATGGAAAACAGAATTTTGATACCTCCCCAAAAAACATTCAGTCGTCACTTACGTGTGATAATGGGTTGTTACTTACAAATTGTTCTATTTATATTTTTGCTTTTGCATTGTACGAATGTTGGTGAAGGTGTGTCGTTGTTATCGGAAATGGTTTATCTTTTATGTTTCTTTCCTTTATAGGTACACCGGATTGTTTAGAAGATTGAATTATAGTATATGAGCCTTACTGTATTTTTACGCCAGCATTTGAATGTCAGTTTTCAATATAACTACTATAAACAAAAAAAAGTTTTTAAAAATCTGGCTTGAATTTTTTATACAGGGTGTAACTGAATAAGTGTAAAACATTTAAGGAGGTGATTCCTCATCGAAAAAAAGATAGGATCTTTCATATAAAGAAACTTCATTGGAGCATCCCTTGTTAAGATACAGCCCCTTAAAGGGGGTACATAAAATTTGTATAACAATTTTTTTCACAAGCACTGAAAAAGTTACAATATTGAAATTAACCTGACGTTTTGTACTACCAAAAAGACACTTAGCCAGTAATTTATTTGGTTTACCCCATGGTTGTAAGGGGTGAAAAACGCAACACCTAAAATTTATTTCCAATGTAACTTTTTGTCTTATTATTTGTTTACCATTTAAAAATTTATTTCCGATAGCCTGTTTCATTCTAAACAAAAAATGTCCCTTGGGTTTTTTGCCCAAAATAAACCAGTAAGCAGCAAAACATTATTTTACGAACAACTACAGAGATACATCGTCATAAATGCGAAAATACGAAACTAATCTATCTAGTAGGTCGCTATTAGCGATAGTGACAATTAAATTGGTATGACGCTGTCAGTTTGGGAATTTTCGAAATTGAATTAATACTAATTGTGTGTTGTTGTTCTGTTGTTAATTTGTTACTTTAATAATTCACTTGTTAATAAAATGGCATACACAAATGAGGAAATGGCTGATATGCATTATGTTTACGGTCTGTCGCAGGGGAATGGGTTAGAAGCTTCTAGAAGATATGCTGAAATGTATCCTCAACGGCAGCATCCTTCACATAGAATATTTGCTCGACTTCATCAACGATTACGAGAATATGGTTCATTCGACAAAAGAACGCAGGTTTGTGGTCGCCATCGAGAAATACGAACACCACAGCTTGAGGAAGCAGTACTTAATTTGATTGAAGAACAACCTACTACCAGTACTAGAAAGATTGCTTTCCAGCTAAATGTTGATCATATGACGGTATTTCGAATTTTAAAGGAACAACTCTTATACCCTTACCATCTGCAACGAGTACAGGCACTGTTACCGCGAGACTTTCCGAACCGTCTTGAATTTTGCAATTGGATGCTGGAAATTATTAGAAGAAATTGTGACTTTCTGAAGACGATAGAATTCACAGACGAATGTAGTTTTCTCGGGACAAGATTATTAATTTTCATAATTACCACATATGGGCTGATGAAAACCCTCACGCTATTGTCGAAACTAGCCATCAAGAACAGTTTTCTTTAACGTGTGGCTCGGAGTTATTGGGGATGATTTAATTGGGCCTCATTTTCTACCTCCTCGATTAAATGGTGAGGCATACGTTCAATTTTAAGAGAAGTGCATCCAGTACTGCTGGAGGAAGTTCCTTTGGGCGTCAGAAGGGATATGTTTTATGCATGATGGGGCTCCCGCCCATTTTAGTCAAGTAGCACGTCAGCATTTAACTGAAACATATGCAAATCAGTGGATAGGTCGAGGAGGACCACATAAATGGCCCGCTCGATCCCCGGATCTCAATCCTCTCGTTTTCTCTATTTGGGGCCATTCACAGCATTTGGTATATCGTACTCCTGTTCGCGATGTAGAGGACTTAAGAAACCGCATCATCGATGCGTGCAGGGTAATCAGAGACTCCAGGAATATTTGAGCGAATACGTGGCTCAATGCGCCGACGTCTAGACGCATGCGTAATGTTTGAAGGTAGACATATTGAACATTCACTATGATTTCTACATGTTGTGTGTTTTGTTATTAATAACTTAGTTTTGTTTATTACCCTTCAATCGTTTAATGCAGGTACTAACTACAAAATAACAATAAATCCAGTTCGCATTTATGACGATGTATCTCTGTAGTTGTTCGTAAAATAATGTTTTGCTGCTTACTGGTTTATTCTGGGCAAAAAACCCAAGGGACATTTTTTGTTTAGAATGAAACAGGCTATCGGAAATAAATTTTTAAATGGTAAACAAATAATAAGACAAAAATTTACATTGGAAATAAATTTTAAGGGTTGCTTTATTCACCCATTACAACCATGGGGTAAACCAAATAAATTACTGGCTAAGTGTCTTTTTGGTAGTACAAAACGTCAGGTTAATTTCAATATTGTAACTTTTTTAGTGCTTGTGAAAAAAATTGTTATACAAATTTTATGTACCCCCTTTAAGGGGCTGTATCTTAACAAGGGATACTCCAATGAAGTTTCTTTATATGAAAGATCCTATCTTTTTTTCGATGAGGAATCACCTCCTTAAATGTTTTACACTTATTCAGTTACACCCTGTATAATTTCTATTGTTAATACTGTTGGCGTCTTTTTTATATTTATCATTTCAAAGAATGTTCTTACTTCTGGATTTCTCTCTTTGGTTGAAATTTCAACGTTGTTATTGTCGAACCTATGTTGATTTTTTTTGTATTTGG
Source organism: Gonioctena quinquepunctata (assembly GCA_018342105.1). NCBI lineage: Eukaryota > Metazoa > Arthropoda > Insecta > Coleoptera > Chrysomelidae > Gonioctena > Gonioctena quinquepunctata. Next base: position 12,251 of record JAFIRS010001739.1, on the reverse strand, counting down.
AGATGTTGTAAAGTCAGTTTTTGAGAACTTATGGGCTCGTATTCGGTTTTGCAAATATTGTTTTGTTTGGCCCATATAGGTATTACAGTTTAATCGAACCGAGAACAAACTAGTTTGGATATACCTCTTTCTTTTTTGAGTCAGATCATATATAAGCGTTCAGGAAAATTTGAATCCATATTTTAGCTGGAAAATTTTCGGTTCCGAAAAATCCGTATTTTTCTCACTTCTCATGGAAACACCCCCGTTTCTTCGGTAGTTATTAGAGTAGAATTCTGGAATTTTCACACGATCGTTTGATATACCGATAATGAGCCTTAATCGCTTCTGAGATTAACCTGAGTGACATACACTGCGCGCCCGGGGCGATGGATATACCGATTTTTGCGAAAAATAATATTAGGCACAAGATAGGCTCAAAATTTTTACGTTTTCGCGATCAGGACATCAACTTTAGTAGCAATCCATATTTTTGCTGAAAAATGTTCGGTTCTGAAAAATCCGAATTTGTCTCACTTCTCATGGAAACACCCCCGTATCTTCCGTAATTATTGGAGTAGAATTCTGAAATTTTTACAATCGTTAGATATGCCGATGATGAGTCTAAATCTCCTCTGAGGTTAACCTGAGTGACATACACTGCACGCCAGGGGCGATGGATGGAACGATTTTTGCGAAAAATAATATTAGGGGGCAAGATAGGCTCAAAATTGATTACTATCGTTCTGGACGTCCATCGTCTTGATGGATTTGAAAGGTTTTCACGATGTTTCGCATGTTTGTATCTGCAATCGTTCTCAGGTGAATACTGACTTGTATATGTCTGTCGTGGCGACTGGTGCGTGTTATTTCGGTGTGGTGTTGCGTAGTTTACAGTCCGCCAGAAAAGGCAATCAGTGGTTTCCATACGATCTTGATCTCAACGCTTGGTTGACTTGAGGCTTTATTGGCTCCGATGTATGCGATCCCTCTGAACTTCTGTTTAAACCAATGCCACTCTCTATGTTGTTGGAAGTTCATAAATATAAACTTTCTGGTTTCAGTTCTGTTGTCAGGTTTGGTTTGGAAGGAAACTCCGTAAGGATTGGATTGGAAGCAGTTCTGATGTTGAACTTGTTCCAGATCCTTCTGATCTTCTCCTTTGATATACCTTTGATGTACGGAAGGAATATCACTGTATTTAGTTTTTGCTATTCAGATGTCTTAGTTCTCTGGCTCTGTTCCAATTCTTCTCCTAGGAGTTTCTTGGGGTGTCCATTCCGGAGAAGGTTCCCTCTGATGTGGTTCAATTCGGCATCTAGTGACTCCTCAACGATGTCACTCAGGGTAGCTCCAGAAAAGATTTACACTCATCTCTGGCATATCTAACGATAGTGAAAATTTCAAAATTCTACTCCAATAATTACGGAAGATACGGGTGCGGTTCCATGAGAAGTGAGACAAATTCGGATTTTTCAGAACTGAAAATTTTCAGCGAAAAGTACTAAAGTTCATGTCCTGATCACGAATCCTTAAGAATGTTCAGCCTATCTTGGTCCCTAATATTATTTTTCGCAAAAATGGGTATATCCATTGCACCTGGCGCGCAGTGTATGTCACTCAGGTTGACCCCAGTAGAGAATCAGACACATTCATGGTATATATAACGATCGTGGAAATTCCAGAATTCTGCTCCCATAATTACGGAAGATACGGACGGGGGTGTTTCATGAGAAGTGAGACATACTGTATATATATATATATATATATATATATATATATATATATATATATATATATATATATATGGTAGAATACGACAAATCAATTCTACCAAGTGTTGTTCATCCTTGCACTTCTCCTATATATATATATATATATATATATAGTGAGACGTTCAAGTGAGAACAACGTTCAATATTTAGCTCCGTATAATCTTCCTAAAGTATTGGTGAAACTTAAAGAAAAAATTCGTACTATGGAATAGTGAATACATAATAGTTATGAAGTGCCTTAATCAATATGGAATAATATTTTCAGACTAGGCTTACGCCGCAAAGTGCATCCAAATACTTTAAATCAAAGCAGTGTGTAAGTTAAATTCGACCAACAACAAAGACAAACAACAACTACATATAAATATTTTATCAGTATATATTGCTTTTGTTCTCTCGAAGCTGATATGATATATATTTGGAAAAACCAGTGGCGTATCCGAAACAAGAAGTTGCGAAAGATCTCAGAGAAAGGATGATGTCAGATAAAATACGAAATAAGGAAAATAACCTTTCAAAATAAAGAAATGAAAACACAAAACGAGGAGATAAAGCGTCAAAATGAAAAATGAATTGCTTGCCATCAAACTTCAACATGGAACTGAAATAGTAGATCTGAAAAAAGAAGTATCTTTACAGAGGAGAAGAAAATGAATACTTGAGAGAAAAAACCACAAAAATTGAAAGAATCGTGAAGAAATATAATATTTTTGTACATGGAACAATACAAGAGAAAGATGAAAATGTTACCAACAAATTCGTAGACGTCTGTAAAAAACATCTGCAAATAGACATTAACAAAAATGATCTGAGAAATATACACCGAATCGGAAAACCAGAACCAGGAGAAAGCAGACCAATCATCATTGAATTTCTTTGTATGAATAAAAAACTAAGTTATGTTAAATGTACATAAATTGAAATCCACAGCTATATACATCAGCCTTAAGAGGACTTACGAAATAATCAACAACTTTGGGATTACAAAAAACTTGCTAGAAGCCTCAACATTGAAAGCAAAATCAAAAAAGGTAAACTAATTGCAAATGGTATTGAATGAATACACCCCTGAAGAGATTAAATCTGATCCACTACTAGTAGCTACTATTGAAAAGGAAAGTGACCCAAAGAACATTGTAGCGGAAAGAATAACGAAACAGAGAAATAGAAGAGAACGAGAAGACCAAACTGCACATTCTTAAGTCAAAAAGAGAATGAACTCTGGAAAGTGAAAAAAAAAACTATTTAATGTTACCCTAAATGCACTTAGTACTTGTACATCTGTATATTTTAGTATTCTAAAATTTTAAACTCCTCAATATTTATATTTCGATATTTATTATTTTACATTTTACATGTTCACACTTTTGAATTGAAAAAAAAACACAAAAAAAACAAAGAAAGGAAAACAAAAAATATATATATATAAAATACATTTGAAAGTCTTTTACATTATTAACACTTAGAAAGTTCAGAACCAATTATATTATATATATGCAGTATCTATAATTCGTAATTATATTACCTGCGATTATTTAATGTGTACATGCGTACATGTGATATGAACGTGTGTGTATTTGTGTTAATATTGTATGGTAGTCTGTATTAATAATTATACTTATCTTGCTCTCACAATAATTGTATAAATTATTTTCATTTTTAGTAAATTTAGTATAGTATTTTTGAATAATTTGTTGGTATATACTCATGGTATATACGCCCACACACAAGCAGTACCTACTGCTTCCGTGGTATATTTTTGTTTATTCACAATAATGCTGCATTTGTTAAATTATACTCTGTAATTATTTTTTCTTGTGTGAATGAACTATTATTATTATTATATTATATATATATATATATATATATATATATATATATATATATATATATATATATATATATTATTATTATATATATATAAACTTTGGAACTGATGGTATTTTCTAAATGATTTACTACTAACTGAATATCTTTTCTATTTATGAAAAAATATAAATTTTTTTTAGGCATTTACTTATCGCGTCAAACTCATTCCTGTACACTCATTTTGTGAATTAATTTTGAGGTCTTCAAACTGTGGAATGTTTCAATGCCCAAAAAATAACAAAAACTAAAAATGTGCTCCTTTTAGGTACCTAGACTTTGTTCATGTTTCTATTTTTTAGACCTAAAGCCCAAATGGCGTAGTTGTAAAAATTATACTTTCTAGAAACATAAAGACATGACTCCAAGAACTCCTTGTTTTCCCATATTTTGCTTGACCTTCAATCACAATATTCACATGAAATAATGGATTATGAAATGGATAAAAGATAAAAATCACCCGACAAATGAAATCACGTTCCACAAACCTTGCATATCATTTGTTCCTCATTCGGTACCGTCGCCATAGCAACAACTCCCAAACAAATATATCCAATAGCATGTCGAAACTTTCCTGGGAAATGATATAATGCACAACTAACCTTTCGTTTTTTGTGTTATGCTTCTCACATCTTATCGAACATTCCACAAATATCATTCCCAAATCGAAACCATTTCAATTGTTTTACACACTACACACTCATAAACAAGAGCTCGACCTCGTTGTTTCGGTTTTCCTTTGAAACAATTCGTACGTATCGATTCAAAACTGGATTGTATAGTTATTACTCCCTACAAAAATATACTAGAATCAAGAGTGTTTCAATTTTTCCCGTAAGTTTGGCAAGAATTCTGCAGGAAGAAGGTTTCAGTCTTGAAGCCACTCAGTATGTGAACCACTGGAATCACTAGCAACGTGTAATCACGAGTATTTATCGGGCCGATCGAGGGTTTTTCCGAAATTTCCTTTCGATTTTCAGAGGAGCGTCAGCTTGGGTCGAAGGACTGGGGCAAACTGAAACTACTGGAATAAGGGAAGTTGACGCATTCGGTCGGCTACACCCCTTTTCAGGTTGCGTGAAAATCGTGGAATGAACACCGTTTGCTCGGTGTCTTCTAATTTTCTTCGATGTTCTAAATATAATTAATGTAAACGCTATTTTGATCGATACTTACCAACTGCTTATGTATTAACTGATGAACATTTTATAGTCCCGCAGTTGAATGAAATCCATTGAACGTTTTCGCATTAATTATTCTCTTTCATACCTTGATATACTTTTATCTATACATTATTAACACATATTTGCTTTGACTTATACAGAGTATATTCAGATTGTTAGCTGATAGAGAGTGGGTTCGCTTATCAAACCATATGATTCAAGATGCTCAGAGCGTTACTGAGCTTTAAGTTATTTCAATGATTTAATGGATTTCTAGGTCATGCTTTTCGACAAAATGCAAAATACTGTTTCGGTGACACAATTCTGCAGAACTGAAGTTTCTGAAAGTTGTTTCACCATTTTAGGTTAATTTCAATAGAAATACTACCTATTGGTTCCGTCGTCACAACAAAACTTTCAATCAAATTCATTATAACTTCAGCGATTATGGTCCCCAGAACACAAAAATACCATATATATATATATATATATATATATATATATATATATATATATATATATATATATATATATGTAACATAAGTACGTTGAAATATTCATGTGACGTATTCCTGCGACAATTTAAAAAAAAGTCTTTATAAACTTGTGACCGGAAATGCTTCGTTTCGGAGATACAGGGTGTTGAAATTGATTTTTTTTTGTTCGCTTTTTGAAAATAACTTTTGCAAAAAATAAGTTATTTGCACGAAACTTGGTATTCGGGGTGTTTTTGACGTGGGAAATCATAATTTCGTATTAATTTTCAAGTACCATCTAGAGGGCGCTGCGCACGCTGACATTATTTATTTCAAATTGCCCTAACATTTTTGACAGTGAACTTTTGATACTTTTCATGAAAAGAGCTCATTCTCACACCTTTTCTAAGTAAAAAAGATACACTTCCTCAACAACGCTGGAGGTGATCGTTTTCGAGATATTTACAATTTTCTATATCGATGCATGTTACTTAGCTCCAAGGGCGCTAAGTGAAGTTGCTGAGAACATTACAAAAACTAAGTGTATGGTAGGTTTCGTCAAAATAAACTACTTTTTTCCTATGAAATGTTTATCGAAAAATTATTTGATTTCGAGATACATATTGTTGAAATTTTTCGAAACATGGTTGGTTTTTGTCATAAGTTTTTTGCAACTGCAGTTATTTCCATCAAACTTTATACACATACTTTTTTCAAACCGAGCATTATCAAACTGCTTGATCAATCCAAATTAAAAAAAATATTGTCAGGTTTAATTATTCAATTAGAAAGTGCTACATTTCGGAGTTTGTAAAAAAACAATTCGGAGAAGTACTATGTTATTTATTAGGCAATTCAACATGAAAATTGAACGAAACAACTATTACAACAACTGTTCAAAGTGACGACCCCCCAACAGTAACACAAGCTTCTGCTCTCCTCATCAAAGAATTCGGCACCCGTTAAAAAATGCCGGGAGTGTTTCTTATCGTTTCGCAGCAAGCTATGATCCCTCAACATTCCTTCATTTTCAATGGGGCTAGCATGAACTAGTGATTTTAGGTGTCCTCAAAAGAAGCAATCGACGAGATTAAAGTCCGGTGACCTCGGGGGCCAATGCTGAGTGCCTCCTCTTCCTATCCATCGTTGGGGATATGCTACGTCTAAGAAATTTCTTGCTCTCAGACTAAAATGAGCAGGGGCTCCATCGTGCATAAACCAAGAGTGATTTCGGAGACCAATGGGAACATCTTCCATAAGCTGGAAAAGCTCGTGTTTCAAAAAATGTTGGCGAACATCTCCATACAAACGTAAGGGGAGAAAATAGGGCCAATTGAATAATCCCAAATTATGCCTACCCATACATTGAAAGAGAATCTGTCTTGGAAATGAGTTTGCGTTATCGCATGTGGGTTATCTTCCGCCCAGATGTGGTTGTTATGGAAGTCCATAATTCCATTCCATGAAAAATTAGCCTCATCTGTGAAGAGGATTTTCGATGAAATTTGGGGATGTTGTTCGACTTTTCTTTGAAGCCATTGAGCAAATTCGATACGTGGTTAAAAATCACGTAGCGTAAGGGCCTGGACATGCTTAATATATGAAGGATATGATTGCTATTCCTTCAAAATTCTGTGAACGGTCATGTGACTCACATTTAAAGTTTTACTAATTTTTTTTGTACTTGTCTCTGGATGTTCACTAATTTCTTCGAGAACCGCCTCCTCCAATTCCACAGTTCTTGTAGTCCATGGCCGTCCTACTGCAGAATTTCTTTTAAAGCTTCCAGATTTGGAAAGTCGCCGGAAATGATTTGCAAATGTCGCTGCACAAGGAGTGACGCGTTCGGCATACCTTTCCTGATAGATGCGTCTGGCTTCGGTTGAATTTCCGTCAGCCAAGCCATATGCAAAGACCATATCTGCCATTCCAGCACTCGTGAAGTTGGGCATGGTACCAAAAAATCTCTTCATAAACTCCGAACTGTGAATTTGTCAATGAATAGTTGAAAATGTGACAGCGAACTTCTATGTTTATAATGATGATTTTCATCACAAGAACTAATATATATATATATATATATAATATATATATATATATATATATATATATATATACATAGACAGCCATCGCACACAACACGCCATCGATATTCAATGATTATATTATACAACAATAAAGAAATCATATTTCCTAAGTACAATCATCACCAAGATTATTTGGTAAACTATAAAATAAAAAAACATTAAACCAAAAAGGAAAGAAAAAATACTGAAGATGCCCCTGGCCAGGGTGAAACATCTATAACTCTAATTTAAGTTCGATTTCAGAAAAAGAATTTCAATCCCAAGAACTTCCTACCAAAAATATATAAGTATATAGATAGGATTGTCGGAAGAGGACAAATAACAAACTTTCCAATTATTGGCCATCTTTTTATTTATTTACGTATAAACTTCATCAGGGACTAAAAGGACAACTAGTTATAAGGATGTAAGAGAAAGGAATTCTAAAACAGTTGAAATGAGGGCAAGTTAATTAGTCATCAGTATACAAAATATGGAAACAAATTTATTTCCCCATAAAGTTGTTTAAAACAGAAATTTAACAGAATTTTTAAACAATGATACCGCAACTAGAATCTCATGTGAAAAACAATACTAACATATATTTGAATGTGCACGTATATATAAAAACACATAGTTTCTAAAAATGGTTTCACGTGATATGAAAGGACACATTCCCAACAGGGTCTTACGATGAGGAAACAACACTACATGTCGTAAAAACAATTGTCAACTGGGTGTGATGAGACTCTGCATAGCTCAGCTGGCTTATTAGTTGGTGGCATCCAAAATGCTTTTCTACCTATCGATGTAACTTAATCCTGTTTTCGCATTATAAGTTATCAGTATTTTTATAGGTATGATGGTTCACTTTTCCAATGACTAAGATATAAGAATTTATCTGCTAAACATATATTCTTTTCCCCCATCCACAAGTTGCTAGATTGTAGGCTTCTAAACTTTTATATGCTTTCATTTCAGTCATTGTAAAAGCACTCTTCGTTTCCACTAAATAATTTACCATATCAGGATACATTATTTGGAAAAAAGTTAAATATCTGTTGATAATTCTCCAGTTTTCAGAAGATAGGGATCAATGCCCATTACTGCAATTTTCTCTTTATACCGTTCTCGGTGAACATCATCTTAATTTGAATAATATTTTGTCAGGTCCATTGTCACAATATTTCACTCGAAACACAATAAAAACAGTAAAAATGTCGAATAAACGTTCTTTACAAAAGTAAACAAAGCCAAAATGTGAGGTTGTTTCACCTCCAATGTCAACCATCTGTCAAATCTGCACATTGTTGAAATGGTTAGAAAAAACAATTGCACACATAGATGAAGGAGAAACTTTTGCTCACATTTGAATTCGAAAAGTTGGCGGTGCTTCACTTATTGCCAACATGAAAAAATCAGGCAGAGTTACTAAACTTCTCCTGTCAAATGAACGAAAATTGTTCATATGCAAAGGTGTGAGAAATATGATTTTTTCGATAAAAACGTCGATATTTTGTGCAAATTCGTGCCGAAAATAAGTGATTAAGGGTGTAATGTTCATGCTGGTAATAAGGAGGAGGCATTTTGAGTGATTTTTGTGCGAGAAAACGGTGCTTGAATTTGAGGTTACTTTCAGTTGAAAAACCTATATAACTCTGAAACGGTATGAGACCGCTGCATTTTTCTCCCGGATTCGTGTTCAGGAGGCAAAAACACGTAAGAAAAGTGTTTTCCCCATATTCGGAGTGCATGAGTGATGTAACTAAATATTTACCTTCAAGTATTTTGAACACATTTTGCTGGTTTCCTTTAGGTAGAATTCAATCTTTTAAATAACTCTATCGATCTGTGAGGCTGTGAAGGTAAATTTGAAGTTCGTAACAAGAAATTTCATACTACGCACTACCCTATTAAATTTATAGTTTTTGGAAAAGATTCGGTGGTCTCAATTACGGTTTTTATAATTCGAATTATAACTCTGGAGTTAGTTATTGGAGGTAAAATATCTGGTCAGAATTGGGTAAATTCGGACTTCTTGAAACCATTGGTATAAGGTATATAAATATTTTTATCAATGCCTCGGAGCAGGAAGGGGGTGACTTGGGCACATGTCACTACGAGCGCACCTCTCCGGTCATCGGTTACTCCCATGGTCCCGCACCTGGCATAGGAGAGCGGATGAGTGTTGGCCAGTGGCTGTGGATTGGGGGTAAATTGGGGTTGGCCCACCTGGGAAACGTGTTCCATGACGTAATCCTGGCGGCGTCGGTAGACGTCAAAGGTCAAAATGGCAACGTCAGACTTCAAGGTACCGTTGGCGGGTCGATTGGTGACGGAATGTATACTTCAACGGTCGTTGGTGGGTTCATGACGGGGTGGCCGGCGGTGGAGGTTTGGTGGCGGATTCGGGGATTGATTCTGCTAGTGGGTGCGTACGTCGCTGAAACAATGGCGCGTGGCATAGGTGAGCGGATGAGTGTGGGCCAGTGGCTGTGGATTGGGGGTAAATTGGGGGTTGGCCCACCTGGGGAATGTGTTCCATGACGTAATCCTGGCGGCGTCGGTAGACTTCAAAGGTCAAAATGGCGACGGCAGACTTCAAGGCACCGTTGGCGGGTCGATTGGTGACGGAATGTATACTTCAACGGTCGTTGGTGGGTTCATGACGGGGTGGCCGCAAACGGCGGTGGAGGTTTGGTGGCGGATTCGGGGATTGATTCTGCTAGTGGGTGCGTACGTCGTTGAAACAGTGGTGCGTGGCAGAGGTGTGGTAGTCCATGGTTTTGGACCGTGGGAAATTGGGGGTTGGCCCACCGTGGCTTTGGCCTATGGGAAAATTTGGGGTCATACAGAGTGGCTCAAATTACCATGAAATACATGAATTCATATACGTTTGGTATACAGGGTGGACCAAAAAAGTCGATGTCTCCGATTCAGCTGAGTTTCAACGAGGCAATGTGAATCGATGTACTTGAGCCATTTTGGCACTCAAAAATCAATTAAAAAAATAAAAAATCCAGTTTCCGTCCTATCATAGCGAGTGAGGTGTCAAATGAAAGGAAAACACCCATATAATCTAAATTCATCAAGCTCCGCCCTCCAACTTTATCGTAGAACAATAAATCGCCATTTGATAGCCTTAAATGACTTGAAATAACAAAACCAATACCTAATGTAATTTCTAAGTTTTCAGGCAACATTGAAGTCCTTAGATAACAGAGGAATCTCCGAGAAATTTCGAACAATTTGACATGAGATTGAATGTTAATTTTATTTTCTCACATGGATCATTTTCCAATAGATCTTGGAGATTACAGTGACGAACAAGGTGGGTTTCATCAATATATTGAAGAGATGGAAAAAATATATCAAGGCTCTTGGGATGTCAATATGTCAGACTGTTTTTGAATGACCCAAAGAGAAACCGATGAGGTCAACCGACATAATTTTATTTATTTCTTTTTTGTTTCTAGTTCTTTTCAATATTGATCATTTCATCAAAACTCTGAATATAGATAGTTTTATTTCATTTAAACGGTAATTCGCTCCAATTCCCCTTTGAATTACAGAACTATCTGAATCTGCTCATTATGACGTGGTTGATTTCATAAAATACCGATGGCGCGGCGAGTCGGAAAGGTAGATTTCAGAATTCAATTATTGATTCTGAAAAAGCCATCAATCAAACTAACGAATCACGTATCAGAAAAGAATTAGACATCAATTCACTGGAAAACACAAACAACATAATTATCTTTCTAAAGAAGAGTTCAAATTTCTGTGAACGCTTCCAATATTTGTATGTGATCTGGCTCGAATAAAAAAACCGAAATCCTATTTTTGTATAAACCTTAAACTTCTCAATCAAGAGTTGGTGAATGATTCAAATTTTCCTGATTTCTTCCTAATATTTCTATGTCATCTGACTCAAATCAAAAGAAAGAAGTACAACCAGCACACAGTACTTACATGGGTTTCAATCCTAATATAACTTAGAAAAATAATATCTAATATTCAACTTTGAAATCCAGAAATGTCAAAATACAATAGTTCTGTTTGTCGGCGGAAGGAAGACTCCAATAGTATCTGATTGACACGAGCGAATGAACTGGGAATGAAAGGAGCATACAGGGTAAACAAAAATTATTAATTCTCATAAATGACAGTTTACAGCGATTTTAGTTTTTTTATCCGTGTGTACCTTTCGAAGAAAAAATAAAAATGAATTGAACTTGTAGATTCCATTAAGACCTATCAAAAGACCTATAGTCTGCCAATATTGGTATCAAAATTGAATATTGAGATTTTTTTCTAATCTTTCAATTGCCGCCATTTTGAATCTAATGGACCGATTTGGCCCATTTTCGAACTTTTCCGAGGAGCAGGAAGGGTGACTTGGGCACATGTCACTACGAGCGCACCTCTCCGGTCATCGGTTACTCCCACATGGTCCCGCACCTGGCATAGGAGAGCGGATGAGTGTTGGCCAGTGGCTGTGGATTGGGGGTAAATTGGGGGTTGGCCCACCTGGGAAACGTGTTCCATGACGTAATCCTGGCGGCGTCGGTAGACGTCAAAGGTCAAAATGGCAACGTCAGACTTCAAGGTACCGTTGGCGGGTCGATTGGTGACGGAATGTATACTTCAACGGTCGTTGGTGGGTTCATGACGGGGTGGCCGGCGGTGGAGGTTTGGTGGCGGATTCGGGGATTGATTCTGCTAGTGGGTGCGTACGTCGCTGAAACAATGCGCTGGCATAGGTGAGCGGATGAGTGTGGCCAGTGGCTGTGGATTCGCAGACTTCAAGGACCGTTGGCGGGTCGATTGGTGACGGAATGTATACTTCAACGGTCGTTGGTGGGTTCAACGGGGTGGCCGGCGGTGGAGGTTTGGTGGCGGATTCGGGGATTGATTCTGCTAGTG